>KZ452167.1:212049-290681 GCA_002786265.1 Apostasia shenzhenica | reverse complement strand
TACATCTAAATGAGCCGACATAAACAAGCCAAAAGTTCGGCTCGATAATAATTTCGAGCCGATTTTAGTCGGGGTGGGCTCAGCTCTATCCAACTCGAAATCGACTCGAATTAAAATACAATTTTATATTATAATACATATAATATATATATAATATGTACTTAATATATTATATAAACTAGAGCCGATCTCGAGCTGGATCGAATCAACTTAACTCGGCTCGAGACCGGCTAAAAAAAAACTTAGATTTGATTCATTTTCGAGCCGGCTCAAAACATGAATCCGAAATCGGCACTCGAAGTCGAATTGGAATCGACTCAGAGACCTTGAGCTTGCCGCTCGAAGTCGAACCCAATTGAGTTTGAGTCAATTTCGAGATGTCGATCAAAAATGTGATCAATCAGATTTCGCAGCGCTATTGACTCGCTCGAAATCGGATCCGGTAGCTTGCCCAAATTAGATAGCCAAATAAATATATAATCTACTCACCCCTATTTCCAAATAAGTAGTCAAAAAAAAACCAGAATTGAAATTAAACTTTATTTTACTGACAGACTAATTTGTTTGTCTCTGCTACCTGCTGAATTGCTTAAAATGTTGGACTAAGACAGAGCTTATAAATGTGTATATTTAAAAGAGGCCATGCTTTGCCTTCTCTCTCCCTAAGCCCTCTTCGGCATAGGACCGCACCGTCCGTCCACCGCACGCGCTTACAGGACTGGTCATCTTTTCTGTCCTCCTCTTTTTTAATCTGTGTCAAGACGAACATCCAGCCTCGAAAATTAATTTTATACCGCTTGCTACAGATCAACAAAGAAAATACAACAGGCAACAAAAACCTGTCTACATTGCCACAACTCAGTGGTGGGTTTTACTCCACTAGAACGGATCCTAGATGGAGATATACACTTATGCGTATTGATAAATTGGTAATTTCAGGTTGAATAATGAAGAACAACTAAATATAGTCTTCAATGTATGAAGGCCTTCATAGCGGAGAAGAAATACATGGTAAGCCGTTGAATTTTCATAAATCCCGCCCGGACGGTTGTGAACCCTGGTTCAGCCAAAGGCATATTATAATAAAATGCAAATATCCTGGATGTACTAATATAATATTACTATCAATTCTCATAAATTTTATAGAAATTTTATGTCACTATTCTAAAATAGTCAATCCACGTAAGTAATGTATGGACTCCATGCAGTTATCATGCTAATACTATAATATAAATACTTAAGGTTATCTTTGTTCATATTTAATTTTTAGCATTCATTTTTAACAGAGTTAGAAAAATGTTTTCGTCGTCAGTTATTCTGCATATCACGATGAAGTTCACTCATTTTATAAATCAATTTCACGGAGTTCTTTTTTTAGTGTACTATCTTCAATTTAGATCGACTTGATTTCGATTCGATTTAAAATCATTTCAATTTTTGATCGATTTTCGATCTTCGATTCATATTAACACTCTTATATCTAATCGACTCATCTTTTTTCATGCCATTGTCATTTATCTAGTTCTCACAATCCATATAATATAATCATTTATAGATTAATATTATGATATATATCTATATATATTTAGATAATATGACACTAATTAAAAATTATATAAATATAAAATGCATTCTTTACCAAAAAAATATGATACATAAGAAGAACAATATATATTTTTTAAAATTTACTATAGTATTTTACTTTTATTGATAATTGTCTAAATAATATAATTTATTCTGCACATTAAAATTTACATAGATGATGATCATTGGCTTGACACATATTTATACATACATGTAACGTTATTTCAAAAGATTTAATTTCGGAGTAGAATTATTATTTTGACATGATTTTATCTCCACGGAGAAGCACCACATTTTGCAGTTAATAAGTCATTAGATCTCCGAGAAAGAAACATAAAATCTGCAGTCCAAACTTATAGTTAGATTTGAGTTTCGCTCTGAAATATGAATTTATACATATATAATATTTTCTATGAGCATAATAATATTATAAAGATAATAAATTAATTTTGAATGCTAATTGAACCCAAAAGTAATAGTATATGTAATAACATGTACGTCCATCAAATTTTTTAAAGACTAAAGCGTTTTAAAAAGTAACGGTATAATGTGAATATTTTGGACTAGAATCCCTCCACGATTTAACTATTCTTCGCATTTAATTTCTTTCAATTATAAAATTTTTTATTAGTTGAACACACAAATTTTCATTTATACTTTTTAACCTTTAGCTAGGGATGACATGGCTTTTGAGTAATAATTGTACATTGAAATGAATAGTTGGCTCATACAGAATAGATTACAGTTAGTAATTAGTATTTCTAGTGAAGATTTAAATAGAATAGATACAGCCAAAAAGACTGCCAACGAGAAAACCTTCTTGCCCACTCCGCCATGAGGAGATTGCTAACTTGCTTCGATATTTTCACGATAAGACCAATTAATGAGATCACACACTTATCTGTACTTAGTTGTGATTTTCAACCAAATCAAATGAAGCCGAAATTTTGATTTTATTTTTGAACTATTTCAATTGCCAAGATCAACTCTCAACTTTAGGATTTTGTGATTTTCAGTTTAAATTTTTTGATTGATTCAAGATTCGATCCATTAGCGGGACTAATTATTAGTCACAATTTATATCTACACGAATTAGAAATGTTATAAACAGGTTGAGTCATTAGTGACTCAATAAACATGATAAGTGATTAATCGGATTGAAATTCGAATCGGGTCAGACCCGACCCATTAACAACCTAGCTTTGAGGGCCCGTCCGTTCAGGCATCCGATTGAGCTCCAAAAATCCGCCGTGACGAGAAGCCGCCTGGGAGAGCCGGCGGCCTCACCGCCGATAAAAGAAGAATCTTTCTTCCTGTTTCATCCCTCGAAAGGTTCTCGCTGGTGGATCCTCATCCGTCTGTCGAGGCCGTAGCTCCCCTTCCGAAGGCCCGAGAAGAAACGCGTCAATCTCGGTCAGCAGCCAGCCGGTCCCGCCGCCGATCTCGCGGTAAGATCCACTTTCCCTCCTCCAGCTCCTCGATCTTCACATCTGTCTTTCCCCTGATTCGATCGGTCATCAGGGCTTTGCTCAATACGAATCGGTTCTGTTTCGTTTTCTCTGATTTCCGATGCCCTAGGTCTGAATATTGCCGCTATTTGCTTTCTGCTTCTATTTTTGGTTAATTATGAAACTTGTTTTTGTGTTTAGATTTGAGGCCTAGAAGAGAATGGGAGCGCTGGTGTCGAGATTCTGGTTCATGCTGTTTCCGGCAAAGGAATATAAAATCGTGGTGGTAGGTCTGGATAATGCTGGGAAGACGACTACTCTCTACAAACTGCATCTTGGGGAGGTTGTCACCACAAACCCCACTGTTGGGAGCAACGTGGAAGAGGTGGTTTATAAGAACATAAGGTTTGAGGCAAGTGTCTTCCTCCTTTCTTGTAATTTTTTGCTTCATCCTCCCTGAACTTTATGCTTCGCCTCCTTCTGGTGAGTATGGGAAACTACTGCTTAGTGATTGATGATTCTTAATCTGGCTTGTTCATCTCTGGTAATCTAGCTTTTTAGTAGCTAATTTCTTAAAGGTTATGCATCTGGTTAGGAGTTTACCTTTGGTTACAGATGTTCATATATTTGCACGCATTAACTTTGACTTACGAGGTTTGTAATTTCTAGTTTTAGCCTCTTTTAGAAACAGGAATTTGAAGCTGTCACTTAGTGGAGGGTTTGTATTTGTGAGAAATTACAGGTTCAAAGTACAGTAAAAGATCTTTTTGAGATGTTGATTTAGGAAATGATATCACTTTTACATTTACAAACTGCTTGTGCTTCTCATTTGTATGCAAATCTTTGCAGCTATCTTATGCGACAGCTTCATTCTTTATATTCAGTGAGGGTTAGTGTTGACATAAAATTGCGGCTAACAAATCGAACAGTGCTGATAAAAAAAAGAAACAAACAAACAGAAAATGAAAAGGATAAGGAGTCCAATTTCTTATGTGGGAACTGGGTTGAATAGGAGTAACTATGATGCTGTTTATTGGTGGTTTTGAACTTCACAATTTAAAAAATAGTACAAGGGAAAAGTACAATATATGGAAGGGAGTCTGAAATGTATACAAAAAAGACAAATACAAGTTAGGGTGCTGTAGACCGGAGGCTGGAAGCCGAAGTCGAATGGAAAATGAGTAAATGAGAACATACCAAGTTGCATATTCACATACAGTTTCATTGATATTGTTAGTTGATTTGTTAAGATCAAATTAAATTCAAGAACGCAGTGCAAATGAGCAAGAGCATATCAGATTTTTAAGACATTTTCTCAAATGCCTAGAACTTGAAATATCTTAAGCATGAACTTAAGTTACCCGAACAAAATATGAAATGTCATTCTCGAACATAATAATCATCAGTCTTTTTAAACGAAACGAAACTCGGATGACTTTGAGCATAGCAAAATGATGATTTCATTCTAGATGGAAGCTTATTTCATTTAGGGAAACCAAACAGAGATAATACTCAGGCATTCTAGAATTCAATAGGAAGATTTTATTTCAACTAATCAATATCTGCTAAGACGCAAACAGCAATTAAACATGGAATTAGAGAATTTCAGATGAATTTGAAATTTGAAGGAAACAATGAACACGAAAGGAATAGAAACTCCAAAACATATAAGAACCTCAAGTCCCTGTAGATCAACCACAACCCTTTGTAGCACCCAAATCAGAGCATCAAGTTTTAGCGCTGTAGCCACTCTACAATGCCAACCTCAGATGGAAACATCCCACTGCTGCTACTAATGCTGGGCTGATGCCACCTTGCATGGACCATTCAAACGATGAAGAAGACTTTTCTTTATATGCAGTGAGGGTTAGTGTTGAGGTAAAATTACGGCCAACAAATCGAACAATGCTAATTAAAAAGGGAGCATGCGAACATAAAATAAAAAGGATAAGGAGGCCAAGTTATTACCTGGAAATTGGGTTTAATCGTAATGACTATGATGTTATTGTTGGCGGTTTTGAGGATCCACTATTTAGAAAATAGTACAAGGGAAGAGTACAATATGTGGAAGGGAGTACGAAACTTATATGGAAAAGAGAAATACAAGGCAGAGTGTTGTAGATCAAAGATAGGAAGTCAAAGTCGAAGAGCTACTGCTAAAGGATTCTTGAAGGAAAAGGTTGCTGGGAGTAGGATAGAGCTTAGAGTAAAAGGCTTGGCTGATCGTCTAACCAAGCAGTTGTGTCTTCAAGTAAGGCTATTTGTGTAGAAGCAATTCGACTTCAACCTCTTTGCTTTGGATCCTTTGGCCATTCCTCCTTTCCGTATGTCTTGTATTTGGTGGGGTCTTGTGGTTCCCTGTTCCTACCTGAATAGACTTTTGACCTCTTCTGTTGTGCTGTCTACTCTCAGGTCCTTTCACAATTATGACTGAGATCTATATCCATATATCGGTGTGATAGTGCACAATGTGCGTCCTCTTGATAATAACAAAAGCTTTCTCGCTGGTGTTAGAATGTTGTATATTTAATGAGAAGAGGCATTTTTTATAAGATGACTCAAAACTGTTAAGACTCTTTCTTCAGTTAAACAAATTATATCACCGTTAATTGTCAAGCTTAGATCTATTTGTTCTTGGTGAACGTGTTGATGGGTATTGAAAAGTGGATGCTCTGTATTTTATGCCAGGATGCTTGAAAAAAAAAAATTAATAAAGTATGAAGTTGATCTGTTAATTCTCTAAAGTCAATCATATGGTCTAACTTTATTAAGAAATCTTCAAGTCTCATGAGGAAGTGTTTGTGCTTATTTCAAACCTTTTCTGTATTTTACTTGAAACTAAGATTTTCTTATGTCAATTGTTCAGTTGTAGTTATGAATGCCTGTCATGATTAATGTCTTCAAAAAGGTTTATGACTGGTTGCTGTGTGCTAGCTTGTTAGCTATGTGAAATACGTATATGGATGTAATGCTGCTACAAATGGATGCTTGAGATTATGGGAAATCCTTCTAAAGATGTACATCATCATAAAATGGCATTAATGGTATAATTGGATCATTCTTTAATTGGACTTGTGATTGCTTTTAAAGACGAAGCCTGAAGTTATTTCATTTCCATTCATCTTTCACTAATATTTATCTCTATCTTCTCTCACTCCCTTATCTACCCCTGAAGGGGGATGAGAATGAAGCATATATCTTCCAGCCCTTCTCGTTTAGTTATTTGTTATTCTTTATGAGTGAGATTAGAATCTAATCTACTCTTTGGAAGTTTGTATAGTTTACTACTCAGTCAATGTACTAGTGTCCTTTATTTTAATTATTAATTATGTCACTAATTCTTTCCTGCTTTTTCTCTCCACATTTTCCTCTTACATTGTTTTTCCTATCCTCAGTTATGGCCTTTTTCTGCTTTATGCGCCAAAATTACAGGGGCATGCATAAGTTGTGTTGCAACTTGTAAAGAATGGTAGGACAACTGAAAATAATAGAGAAGATGACATTCAAATTGATCACGATACTTCTTGTACCTGTTTTTGTTATAGTCATCAATTCTATGTAGTACTCTATTTGCAGTTGTCTTTTGTTCATTTGCCATTTGAATGGCCCATTTAACAGCTGCAAGAACCACATAGCTGAAGATTATATTGACCGCAGGCTGCATAGGAGAAATTTAGGCATTATTTGGGAGTGAATTTTACTCAGATTCACCAACGGATCCTAGTAAAGATGTTTGGAAATTGATTAATTGCTTAAAAATGCACTCTCTTTCCAGAACTGTATTAGGTTGCAGTATCCTCAAGGGGACTTGGAGTTGCCAGATTGTCTATTATGTCTAATTCTTAGTTCTATCTTCTAAATTGCTTATTCTATTTACTTTTTTTGGTTCGTGAAAAATCAATGTATTTATGCACATTGTAGAGCCTATAGGAAGGAAAAATGAGTTCTTCTAGTAGAGGTTATGTAAAGCCTTGGTTTTCCTGATGTTGGTGAGTTGCCTAGATTGTCATTTCACGTTCATGCATCTGCCTACGGTGTCTACAACGAGATTAGCCGGGGCCAGTAGCTTGCGACGGTGAGGACAAGCATTCAATTTTAGTGATTGATCATATATCGCAAAACTGGTGAAGGACGGATGTTGCAATGGATCACTCCTTGGCAGTGGTTGATTTTCTTTTCCTTCTGCATATATTCTTTTGAATCATGCCTTCTTCGTAGTCCCTTGGTATCATTCTACTATTCTTTTTCTTTATGTATTCAAGTAAAATATAAATACAAGAAGAACATGGGATTATTTTTCATTTACAAATTTAGATAGAAATTATTGTTGTGTTGTTTTGGTTTTTAAAATGAAGAGGAAAATTCCATCAAAAAAAAAATGAAGAGAAAGAGTTCTATTATTATAATGGTGAAGATAAAACTACAGTGGGAGAAATTTAATTAGAGGATATAGAAAATATTTATTTAAGTTACAGTTAAAACACTGTAAGTACTGCGTAGTACTAAACTGTTGATGGAGAATTCATAGAGCTAATCCTAACAAGGCTATTGGTGATGGTGATGATGATGATCCTAACATCTTTCTTTGACGTTTTAACCCAGATTTGGGATCTGGGCGGCCAAGACCGTTTGAGAACCTCGTGGGCGACATACTTCCGTGGCACTCATGCCGTGATTGTCGTGATCGACAGCACTGACCGTGCACGAATCTCCATCATGAAGGATGAGCTCTTCCGGCTGCTGCAGCACGGCGACCTTGAACACGCTGTCATTCTCGTCTTTGCTAACAAGCAGGACCTCAAGGATGCAATGTCCCCAGCCGAGATCACCGAGGCCCTCTCCCTCCACAGCATCAAGAACCATGACTGGCACATCCAGGCTTGTTGTGCTCTTACTGGCGATGGTCTTTATGACGGCCTCGGCTGGATAGCTCAGCGAGTCGGCACCACGACCTCCCCTGCGGCCACCACTTCCTGATCTGCTGCTCGAGTGCGGAGCCTGTTTGTATACATGAACTCTTTGAAAATCTTCTCTCCATTATCAGCATCTGTAACGATTCTGTTCCCTGTTAAGACAGAAGGGGAGGTAAATATATACAGGCAATTGTGAGCAAGATTGTTCTTTTAATATGATTATAATTTCCCATTCCTGTTAGTTAATAAGCAGCAGTGAATGAAAGAAAGAAAGTGAAACATCTTCTGAGCAGCGATCATACATGATTTTAAGTTATTTACTTATATGATTCAGCATTTTAATTTGTTTTTATATGTTGTCTGTTAATGCTGCATATGTTTATTAAATTGTTGTTCTATTCTTTTTTGTATATATATATATATTTTGTGTAAAAGATATATAATTACTAATAAGTTCCTAAGTTGACATATGATTATATTTTGTTTTATGTTTTTGAAAAATTTGCAGGTAGATTTCTATACTTAATATTACTTCAAGGTTATTCTACTATTATGTTCTTCAAATTTTTAATTTTGATTTTCAAAAAATTATCATTTTCTTTCAATGTTTTGAGAAATTTTATTTTTTTGGCCCTGTTTGGCGCGAGGACCAAAACAGGACCAAAACAAGACCAAAATGGTACTAATTTAAAAAACAACAACAATAATAATAAATAAATATTTTAAATCATTTTACACAAATTTTAATATAAAAAATATTATTTTACTTTATATACTCAATAATTTAAAATAAAAATATCAACTTTATTTCACATTTTAGACCAAAGTATTCAAGTCGAGTATTTTGATCTAAGATGTGAAATAAAATTTGTATTTTTATTAAAAATTATTATGTATGTGAAGTAAAAATATTATTTTTTATATTAAAATTTGTATAGAATAATTAAAATAATTTATTTATTTATTATTATTATTATTTTTTAAACTAGTATTATTTTGGTCATGTTTTGGTCCTCGCGCCAAACAGGGCCTTTTAGTTGCTGATAAAAATGGCATTGTTTGTTTGGATACTTCATATTACAAGTTTTTTTAAGTTATCTTATAGATGTAATAGTAATTTGCTCTATTATATTATAGGAGAATTACAAGTTACTCTTCAAAATTTTATTAAAATTAAATATTTACATATTATCTTATATTTTTTTGAATGCATAATTATAGATTATATTCTATCGTATTATTAGATGATTAGATTTTTTCTTCTTTAATATGATAAAAGAGCTTGATTTTTTTTAATTGGATAGAGAAAGTGTATTTAATAATTATATATTTAAAATATAAATAACATGGCTAAATATTTAATTTTAAAAATTAAATTAATAGAAAAATTTTTCTCTTTAAGGTGACACATAATTTTCCATTATATTTGTGCTTGAGCTCTGAACTTTAACCCCCTATTTGGTTCATGCTCAAGTTGAACAAAATTTTTTTTTTCAAAAAAATAAAATAATTTATACAATTTTTAATACATTAGTTAATTTTATTTAATATTTTTATAATTAATTATTTTTATTTTTCATCATATATTTTTTAAATTTTTTTTTATATTTTTCTATAAAAAAATTAAAAAAATGACTTGGTATGAACCAAACAAGCTATTAAATGGCTTCTTCTATACTCACATCTCAGAAATGAGATTCCTTCCCATTTCCAGCATTTTGGGTAAATTGCATTTAGATTCTTAAGGTTTGGCCCTCATTTCATGTAGGTTCAAATTGCTTCATATGATTTTTTCCCAATATACTCATCTCCATTAATTTATAAACAGTTTAAAAAAAGTGACTTATTTAGATTACATAACCAAAATATTCCTAATAATAAATTAAATCTTTCTTTTCCTCTAGATATTAAATTGATCTCGCTTCTCACTCATCTCCTTCAAACCTTGTTCTCTTTGTCGTTTTCCTCCCTCATCTCTTTCATAAATTTTTAGACTTTTCATTTGAACGAATACTTGAAATGGAGGTTAGAGTTTAGCTTAAAAGTTAATTGTTGATGTAGGATGTAGGAGATCCCAAGAAACACCAAAAAAGAGAGAGAGAATTCCGAGAGACGGCAGCGCGCAGAGAGGTAAGTCTGTTGGTGGAGGCTTAAGAGAGAGAGAACAAGAGAGTTCGGGGCATCTAGAACAACACACAAAGATTTAAGGTGGTTCAGGGAAGAAATCTCCTACGTCTACCAAGTGTTTAGTGAAGAAGTTTTACTAATGGGAAAGGGTAGCCGTGAAGGCTATTACAAAGAGCTTATGAGAGGAATTACTCTCAAGCTTTTGTTCTCAAGCTCTTGTTCTACAAAGGGTGATAGAGGAGGGATTCTGCTCTTCTTAGGTGCTCGATTTTCTAATCCTCTGCTTGAAAATTATTCAGGAGTATTTGTAGGCAGCGGATAGTGCAACTTTATCCTAGTTTTTTGGAGAAAATGAGGTGAACAAGCTCTGAGTTTGCACCGTTTGTTGGCCACCGGAGGGACCAAAAGCAGCAAAAGGAGGATGCTAACTTTTAATATCGATACTGCTTTTGGGAATCTGTGACAGCTGGGGCATGCGGGTCTGGAAGAGCGTTTTGTAAGGGGAACGACACGGTCAGACCAAGCTTGATTGTGACAGGCATCGTTTTGTAATATCGAGGACGATGTTGCCAGAGATGGTCCTGGCTCATCGTGAACGAGGCTTGGTTGAACCCTCGTGTCCGAGGTTTGACCGATGTCTGACCTATGAGAACAGATAGATGGATTAGTCAAAAGAAGTGAAGGTCAAACGCCAGCTAGGCGCTACGTGTATGGCAGGGATGCAGCGCTGGAACCACGTGTTAACATCATTTAGCTCAAATTAGACTGCCGAAACTCAAATCTAATTTGTTGGGCTGAGCCACAAGTTATTTGAAAGCTCATAATTTTATCTGGCTGATTCGATCCAAGTTCAGATTAGATTGATTTATATTTAATTTGGCTTGGTTTTTATTTTTTAAAATAAAAAATATAATTTGTTTTATGGTTAGAGAATGTGTTGGGTGCTTTGAGTATGTCTGATACAATTTTGAACCTAATAAAAGCATTTTAAATTTTTTTTTTGAATAATTCTTTATTCTTTGGGGGTTTGAGACTGTTTAATTAAGGTTGAAGCCAGCTCAAAATCAATATTTTTCGAGTCAAGCAAACTTGAACTCGAAGAGTTTGAAGCACATTTGAGCTCGAGTTGATCTACAAGTCAGTGACCTCTGGGACCTGTTTGATAAAAACAAATTTGTGGACCTTTGTACAATGAGTCGGACCTCTGGGACCTGGTTGTAATTTAACCCCTTACCTTCTTTTTCTTTTTTTTTTATTTATTTTTTAATGGGGACCACTTGCGTTAGTTCTTCTTCCCAAAAGCGTCGCCCTGTAGCTGTCGACGAGATGATGGTGCATTTTCGCGCCGGCGGGGGTGCTAACCTGCGGAGCCCCTCGATCCCTTGGCCGCCGATCAGCGGCAGCTCAATCCCAAGGCGCTCCGGCCTCCGAGTCTTCTCGTCACCTTCCTTCAATGGCGGTGGCCACGGATCCTACCTCGACATGTGGAAGAAGGCCATGGATCGCGAGCGAAAGTCCCAGGAATTCCTGAAGATCGCCGCCGAAGGCCGGGGACAGCCTCCGGATTTAGCCGGAGAAAGCAAGGAGTCCGTGGAGCGGAAGACGGAGCTCTTCAACAAGATCCTGGATGTTCCCAGGGAGCAGAGAGACCTCGTCCAGCGCCTCCAGGTTATCGATCGCGCTGCCGCGGCCATTGCTGCGGCACGCGCCTTCCTAAGGGAGTCCCCTCCACTGAAGCCTCCTCAGTCCGAGTCCCTTGGCTCCCTACCTGATGAGGGCAGCATTCGCCGCCTGACGGTGAAGGAAATCGAAGTATCATCTGCTGAGAAAAAAAGTATGCGGATTTCAAGGATAATTTCCTCTTTTCTTCAGTTCTAGTCTTCTATTGAATTCGGTTGGTGTGCCGAGTTTCGATGCTTCCTATTTGATGGTAAGAAACCAGTAAACAGGTGCAACATCCAACTACAAGTTGCTAAAATAAGAGTATAAAATGCAACGATGTAGTTGTAGTCAATATGCATAATCTTCCCAATATGAGAACAAAGTGAAGTGAGTTAAAGTTGAACAAATACAACCAATAACTGGAGCGAATTTATGACCACCATGATCACCTACTTCATTCAACTCACAATAACATCAACAATTAATCTTGATCTACACCACTAACATAATCAATAAGATGAAAACTAGAGAGAATAGAGTTGAAGATACGAACAAAATGCAACCACTGTTCAAATGAAATCTGGTCGAGATAGAGAGATCCCATCCATGAGTCCAGATTAAAGAGCTAGAATGGATGAACCTCAATTCAATTTTCAACTCGATTGGACAAGATATGACTTGACTGTGGCACTGCTCACAAATTCCATGGATGATTTTCAGCCCTATCTTTCCCTCTGTTTTCAGCAAAATATAAAATATCAGCCTCTAACCCTTTTGTCCCCTTCCAGCAACATAAATAAAAAGAGCTCTAAGAACAAAATGGCCCGTATGTAGACTGGTATAAATTTAGGCAAAACTAATATCCTCTACAGAGGGAATCCCAGCCCAACCCTACTTTTCCATTTAATTCTGTTCATGAATAGAATTAGTTTTCTGGGCTTCCTATAGTCACGTTAGTTTCTCTAGTTCTAGAGACTACAATCATTAGAAGAAGTTAAAAGGGGTGTTGCTCAGTATTATTCTCCAAAAATAAATCGACATTTGCTGCATATAATGCACTGAATCTTGTTATTTATTGGACAATGTGTTGGTTGCTCACTGATTTTGAGTCCTGTATTAAACTTTTGTTTGCACGTGATGTTAAGCCATTTTTTGTTTTGTGATATCTATTAGATGAAAAGAGTTATTTGTATATAAATAATAATTTTTTGGTTATGGTACGGGCATCATATTGCATTTATTGGACAATATAAAACTTCAGTTTGGTTTATCAAATTGACAATTTAATTCAAGACCATGGGAATGCTCATGAGATGCATAGTATGTATTTTTTGCTGCATCGCTGAACATAACATGTATTGTAGTATCAGTTTTGATGTAAGAAAATCCTAAATTTAGGTTTATGGGTTATTTGATGCTGACAATTTAATTACGCCAACTCTTAAAAATGTATAGAACTCACAATTCTAGTTTCCTTCTTCATAACTCAAAAGTCTCAAATGAAAAGAGCTTGCGATTTAGCAAGTCTGATGCTTTTGGAGTGCATTTTCTCCATTTACTATTCCTGCTGAGAGGCATTCAGTAATCAGCAATTAAAATCTTGTGATTTGATAATGAAAGGATACCCTAATTGGAAGATCTATTTAGGTCAGGCTTGGCCAGGCTTTGACTTGGTCAAATCAAGCTCGGGGTGAGCCAAGCTCGATTTATGGGACTAAATCGGCTGCCATGCCCACCTACCTATGCCTGTCAGGTCCGACAGTGAACTCTAAATGCATGTTATCTATTTCTCATTCGACACATCTGAGAGATTGCTGAGGTTATATTGCCCTTAGTTGACCGCCTTAGAATTGAACTAGATGTATCATGTATGTTACCTATTTCTCATGTTACAGTTTTGAAAAAATTTCTGAGGTTATGTTGCCTCTGAGAATAGGGAAAAGTATATTCGAATCTCAAAAACAACTTACGAAGTTTCTAATTTGATATTGCAATTGGACTGGAAGCTCCCTATTATTTTGAGACCTGAATAGAGTTTTAATAAGAGTAAAAAACATGTATCCTTTAAATTTGTTTTTATTGTTTTGATAGAGAATTGTCCTAGATGTTTGGATCTATACCCTGCTTTTGAAGGAAGCTTCAGAAACTACGTCCTTAGCATCATTTAAGGCATTACTATTTACTGTTGAAGTAGCAATAGCATATAATTTCAAATCTGGCTCCAAATTTACATGGGTGGACTGATCTTAGTCAAGTTCAGGTTTTGACTGAGTCTGCCCAGAGCAAAATAATAAGCCAAACCCACCTGAAAAGTTTAGGGCCATGCCAAGCTCATCAGGTTGCCCTACCATTAGCTGATTCTAATTGAGGCACAATGAATAATCTCTCACAAGGTACAAATTTACACTTTGCTACTGGGAAGTTTGTTGCACGGTAAAGGTAAAATGATGCAGAGTCTACATGAAAAACTTCCATTTCTAGCATCATCTCGTGCCTAGGACTATATATAAATCAAATTAAGTCCTATACAGTTGATCAAATGTGTTAATTTTCACTCAACGGGAAGAGGTTTGGTGATACAGCATGGGGATTACTTTAGGTGATCATCAAGCTACCATCCTAGGTTTATGAAACTTGGGTGGTTTGCCACTTTGGGGAACCTAAGTTGTTTTTTTCTTTTTCTTTTCCTTGAAAAGTAAAACCTAAGTTGGATGGTCAGAATGCTTGGAAACGTAAACCAGTAAACTTGGTTTAGTTTCAACCTGGATGAATCTGAAGAAATTTAATTTCTGACTAGAGTTTTCTTTTTCAGATTTTTAAGCACCCTAAATGAGGAGGATCATGCACTCAAACAAGCATGCTTCAAGCATAAATTAATTTCAACATGCAAAACATATGAGTTCATGCAATTCGGAGGGAAATTTAGATTGTAGAACCTAAATTATGCCAAATATTTACGTATCACTTAGAAAGTTCATGAAATTATCTAATTTTGATTAAGATGGTTGTTGAAAATCACTATATTTAATTAGGAAAACAAGATTCTTTTCAAACTTTAGGCTAATTAACTTAATGCATGAGAACTATCCTAATCCAAATCATGAAACTATCCATTCAGCATGTAGCAAGTTCATCCATAAAAACATGAGTTCTGGCATGGATTCAAAGGACAAAACTATGCATAGATAATCAATGATCTCGTAAAAATAACAAGACAGATTTATTGAGGATTAGGACTTTTCCTGCAATGAGAATCAAAGAGTTGAATCATATTCAAAATCTGAAAATAGTGAGAACATGAGTTCAATATGAATTTTCAGTAAAACAAAATGTCTAAATCTATAATCCAACGAAAGCCTGAATAGGATGACTTACCTCTCCTTTAAAGTCTCCTCAGCGTTGTATTCCACCACCACTTGTGTTGGAACTAGGATAAAAAACAACTTTAATCCAGCAATCTGATTTCAGCAACCAAGAATTTTCCTTTTCCATCATCAACACGCTCTGCGAAATGCTGTTGCTCACGTATATAAGAAACCCTTTTTTCTCGTTTCTCATGCCCCACGATCACCTAAATGCTGGAGTCATCACGTTGATATGCTAAAGAAAAATCAGCCATTTTCAATCCAAATAAGCATTCAGTTAATAAGTGCTGCATTCCTTTGAACTCTTCAATGGCATTCTGGTAATCTACATCTGTGCATGGGCTGAAAACGTGGACCAGCTCTTTGCTTATTCAGGAAAGCTAATATGTGAATGTATTTAATTGTTATATTCTTATTATGATAATCTAATATATTGTTTTAAGGGTTAATAGCATTCGGGTCCCTCTAGTTTAGGCCTATGTCTATTTAGTTCTCTCGTGTTTTTAAATTAACTAAGTATGTTTTCTAATTTGAGGTAATATGCAAATAGGTTCTTTGATATTAATAAATAAACTCAATGGAGGACAATGTCTAACTAATGGACTAATTTAATTAATTTAAAGGCTAAAGTAACATTTTAGATAAAGATAAAGTCCATACTAACCTATTAATTAGAGAAATTATCCTCTATTAAGTACTTTAATTAATACCAAATAACTTATTTGCATTTTACTCCAAACTGGTGAACCTACTTGGTTAATTTAGAAACTAGAGAGACCTAGTTGCACATAGATCTAAATTAGAGAGACCTAATTACTATTAACTCTTATTTTAATTATAACATATTTGAACCCAATTTGAACCTAATTTTAACTAAGAGTATACCAATGTTTTTTCAGTCCTCAAAGGCCCTAAAGAACCTAAATAGACCTATACAAGATCATGAGTGGGCATTCCCACACCATAAACAAAGTTTACATAGAATGCGATAAAATAAAATAAACATAATCTAGATAGAAATAAAGATAACTATATACATTATGGTAGATAAGAGGTTGATCCAATTGTAGTGATGCTCGATGCTCTGTAACTTTATGGACTAGTATTCCCCTGCCTAATGCCCCATATGAATGGTTCTTCTCAGTAATTTACGACCTCTAAAGTGGCTTCAAGTTGGTGACCTTCTTATACTACAAAAGATTTTAAGTTCAATGTCTAATTCTCATCTCAACTTTCACAGTATACCGAATCTACCATGTTGAAGTGGTGATACTTTGCTTCTCTATGAATCAGGAATTTCTGTAACTAGAACTCCTGGTCCTGATTTTTGGTCTTGGTCTCCTACGGCTAGCTTACAGCCAGAAAAGCAACTAAACCCACCTCCAAATCCACTGTATTCAGTTGTTGAAAAAGAAAAGTCTCCAGGTACCTTACCAATTCCTTTTGAGAGCACCTTATCAGAAAACCAGCACATGCCTCTTCTTCCACCTCTTCAATCTCTGGTGGAGGTTGAAAAGGCTAATAGTGAACCTTTAACTTCAGGCCAAGCTATAATTGATGAGAAAGATAAGCTTGAGTTTGTCTTTTCAAGATATGCAGAAAAGACTGCAGAAGCACTTGGTAAAAACAATGAAGGGTTATCTCACGGAATAAATTTAGATGGGTCAAAATGGTGGAAGGAGTCTGGTATAGAACAAAGGCCAGATGGGGTAGTTTGCAAGTGGACCATTAATCGGGGAGTTAGTTCAGATGGAATGGTTGAATGGGAAGACAAGTTTTGGGAGGCCTCTGATCGATTTGACTATAAGGAGCTTGGCTCGGAGAAATCTGGACGTGATGCCCTTGGAAATATTTGGTGTGAATACTGGAGAGAATCTATGTGGCAGGTGAACTTGATTCCTCTTAAATTTTTTTTTTTTTATTGTCGATTCCTCTTAAATGTTGATAGCTGATGATTCTTATGTTTTTTCTAAGTATCATGTTCAAAACCATCTGGTTTGTTCTAACACCTTGGCTTGGATTTATAAATTGTTGCTCTCCTTTGATTTTTTTTTTGGTTTGTTGCATGTCTTGTTAATGCCAATTGACCTATACTTATGGGAACTCGAGGCTTTCTTGTCAAACTTGCTAAAAGACTGGATTAGCTGCATAAAGTCCTTTTCCTTCATGTCATAAAAAATACTAGATTTAAAGCATAAATTAAAGTTTTGTTTATTTATTTATGGGTAAATAGCATCTGGGTCCCTCTAGTTTACTCGTATGAGCAAATAGGTCCCTCGAATATTAAAATGTAGCAAACTGGTCCCTCTAGTTTGATGAAATATGTATATAGGTCCTTGGGCCGTAACAGACGTTAGAAATCACCCTTTCTCTCTCTCTCCTCTCCGCATCTCTCTCCTCCCGATCGTCGCGCACGGGCGACCGCGCGACGTCGTCGGCGGGTCCTGAGCAGAGAGAGGCGGCATCCCCGGCATCGCCCATGAGCGTGGATGGGAAGGCTCTCTCCCGATCCCTGCGCACGGGCGACGCCGGCGTGACCCGCCGGCGGCAGCGCAGCCGCCGATGGGTCGCACACGCTGCTTGGGTCCGGCGGCGTCGCCCGTGCACGACGATCGGGAGAAGAGAGATGCGGAGAGGAGAGAGAGAGGGTGATTCCTAACGTCTGTTACGGCCCAAGGACCTATATGCATTTTCATCAAACTAGAGGGACCAGTTTGCTACATTTTAATATTCGAGGGACCTATTTGCCCATACGAGTAAACTAGAGGAACCCAGATGCTATTTACCCTTTATTTATTTTTATTTTCAATCTACAATTAAAGTTATATTGAATAAATAAAAAAACAAATTATGTTTGTCAATCCTAGTGGTTTCTCATAACAGTTACTATCATTCTGCTGTAATGGACCACCATTCTATATAATAATTTATGTTTAAACTTTTGGATATGGAATTTGCTAGTTTTCTTTTTATAAATCTGTATCTTGGAACAGTGCATTTGCTTTCTTATCTATAACTAATGTTTAAACTCTTTGGATAAGCAATTTGCTAGCTTTCTTTTTTAGAAATCCATATCTTGGAACAATGCATTTGCTTTTCTATCAATGTTAGGATAAAAAAGTTTGTTTCACGTTTATTTACTTCATGCATTTGCACTTTTTCTAGTCATCTAGTTCTTCATTTGGCTAAAGATTGGTCCTCTTGTTTATTAGTTTGCACTTACTAATATTGATGAGGACTAATCCATGCAAAAGTGGCAACTGTTAATTTGTACCATTGAAAGACTGAATTGTCTGCAAGTAAATAATCCGTTACCTGTCCTTTATGTCTTGTATTTGATCGCAAGGTGTTTGTTCATGTCGACAAGCGTCTTGTAATCTCACCTACAGGCAAATGATATATTTAATGTCCATTGAAGTCATAAATATAGATCGTCAATTGTTTAGGATCTTGGGAGCGGACCTATAAATATTGAGAAAACTGCAAACAAATGGGGCAAGAATGGAAAAAGTGATGAGTGGCAGGAAATATGGTGGGAACATTATGATGCCTCTGGACACACTGAAAAATGGGCACACAAATGGTGCTGCATTGATCCTAACATGCCTTTGGAGTCAGGCCATGCCCATATTTGGCATGAGAGGTATTTTCTTTAGATAGGATCTTTCTTGTTCTCTCCAATGGTTTTCTCTATCTTAGAAGTTTTTGATTCGGACTTTCAGAAGTTTTTGATTCCTTTATCAAGTTTTTTGAATTGTAATAATATTACCATCATCATTGATAGCTTCATTAGTTCTAAGAATAAGGCTAATGATTTACCAATCTTCTCGCCAACCATTTCTTCTTAAACTTGCATAAGAGAATTACAATAACATGGAAATGGAATTAAACTAGTTTGTTTAGACCAACATGGACCACGTAAAATGAACCCTACAATATTAGCATCAAATTGGAGAAACATGCGTTTTAGGTTTCTCAAGATGTCAATGGGGTGATATTGCCAACAAACAAAGTGGAATCAATATTGAATGTGTAATTTTAATGTTGTGTATCCTTAAGTAGTTTAATATTAGAATTATGTGTTTGTTCTTATTTTTTCCTAGAAAATTATGTAAACAATCATGGATATGCCAAGAGTCATGAGTTAATCTTAGGCTACAACAAACTTATGAAGCATCTACTTTACTGTCTTTTTTAACGAAAGTTTTTTTTTTGGATTTCGACTTAGTGTTCTATTTTCAAAGCCAAACTTTAGCAATCACATTTAATATGGCTGGAGCTTCGTCTATAATTTTCATGCATTTGAAATTTTGTATCAACCTTTTCTCAGCTCCCTTGTGCCCATTTTCTATTTGGACTATGAACTTGGCTAAGACTCTCTGATTGGTAGTTTACTTTTAGCGCCACACATATTGGCTGATCAATTTCAGGAGGAAACCAACCGTCGAAAGTAGTTAGCCTCATGCAGCATCAACTACTAGCTATCATCTTTGTTGTTTCTTTGGAGAAAAATTTTCCTATGGGCTATGGCCCTTGTCCTTTGTTCTTATGTCACGACTTATTATTGTCCTTGAGATCTTTTTATTGGACAATGAGAAAATGAGAAACTATCTCTATGGATGATCAACCTTTTTGTCCTTTATTGTTATGTCACCACTTGGGCTCGATTGTTGTCTTGTGGGTGGATGCGATTCAGGCAGACTTGAGTAGTATTAGCTCGATTGGGACTAAACATAGAAAAGTAGGTTTTTCGTGCAAGGCTATGCAAGGGTAGAGCTTGAATGTTGCCTCGATGTTCTGTTTTTTAAGTTTGGAAAAGGTTGAGGAGATACCTTAATCAAATTAAGGTATTTGAGAATTTTCACCTAAGTTTCCAACCATTCCCTTCATCAGGATATAACACACACAAATATAGATTTAAAATGATATCATTCTAGAATTAAAGAAAAACACAAACATTTGAGGTCCTATATACTTTCTACACATGAAAATTCACTCATGAAATAAAAGTGCAATCAAACATATTACAACGTACTAGATTTGAAATATAGGAAAATGAAACTAGATAAATAAATTAGTCTAAAATTTGAAACCCTCACTCAAAATAAGCATACAGAATGGGCGAGAATTTCAAATTAGACTAATCTGCCACTAATCACATCTGCTACCATATTCATATTCGCCCATGTCCACTCATCCATCCAGATCAATGCCTTATGAAATCTCGGTCATGTATAAATCTTGCTTAGGATGAATTGACGGTCCGATGATATTGTATCCCCACCAACTCCAAAGGTCAAACTTGAAATTTTTTTTCTCCAAGTGCTTCTTTGCTCTTGCTTGCTCATTGTTTTTTTCTTTGTTCATCACAACCTTGTGCCTAGATTTGCAATTCTTTTCAAAAGAGTTTCATCTCATTGTGCTCTTGAACGTTTTCAAGAGCAGAGCATTTTCTTGAAGCTTTTCGATTCGTTTTTTGAAAAAGAAATTCTTTTCCTGGGCTTATTGTGTATCGCTTCTTCAAGGCATTCTCTATTACTTCATCTTGAGCAACATTTCTCTAATGCTTGGAACAAAGGAACATTGAGAAAGGAGGATTGCAAGATAAATCGATTACCATTTGTTGCCGATCACTGTTTGCAGGTGGGGTGAGAAGTATGATGGCAAAGGTGGTAGCATGAAATACACCGACAAATGGGCCGAGAGATCCGAAGTCGATGGCTGGTCGAGGTGGGGTGACAAATGGGATGAACACTTCGATCTCAACGGCCACGGAGTGAAGCAGGGGGAGACATGGTGGGAAGGCAAGCACGGGGACCGCTGGAACCGCACTTGGGGAGAGAAGCACAACGGATCCGGTTGGCTCCACAAATATGGGAAGAGCAGTTCTGGCGAGCACTGGGACACTCACGTGCAGCAGGAGACATGGTATGAGCGTTTCCCCCACTATGGCTTCCACCACTGCTTTCAAAACTCTGTTCAACTCAGATCAGTTGGAAAGCCTCCACAGATTTCTTGAAAAAAGAGTTACTTCGATCATCAAATTCATGCGATTTTTTGCTTCTTTGTGGAGTTTTTCGATGCGGGGAAGTTCTGTAAATTGATTAGTTGCTCCCCGAAAATGACCATTTGATCTAGGAATTGTTCCTCTTTGATGTCAGTTGGGACTATGAATTATGATATATGCTGTTCTTGTGATCAAGTTGTGGTATATTTGTGTAATTTTCAAAACATGAGCTCAGTGCAAGTGATCATTGTAGACTTGTAGTTGGAAATTCTATTACTGTAAGTAGATTTACTGTTTGACACTACAATGTCAATTTTTGATACATGGTAGATTTCTTACATATTCAGATAGTGTTATTGCTATAAATCTCCGTATTTTTTTGTTTATAAATCTCTTGAGAAGTATTTAAATTATACAGTTCTCAAAGACTAAAATGAATAATATATTTATATTTACACCACTGAATGTTATAAATATATATATATATATATATGTATAATAAAAATATTTATATATGGATTGAAGTCATAGTAACCCTTATCTGACCCATGAACTTGTATTACCACGAATTTCAAGTAATTCACCTGCTGTCAACAGCTGCAAATCTGGAAATTTGATACAGCAATCAAATGTTTAAATCCAACGACCTCTTGCTAGAGAGGAAAATAAATCAATAAATTAAATTTTATTTAGTAAATTAAACATTTACTAATATTAGTATATGTGACAATTTAGGTAAATTTTGTATAGTCAAAGCATAAAAATATCTTTGAAGTCAACATGAGGCTTATTGGGCGAGAATATATACGAGTGATGATGAGGCAAATTTTAACGAGAATGCTAAGCTCTAGAAGTAAAGTGTATGCAATTTTTTGGCAATTTTCAAGTATCAAAATATAAAAGAGATGTTGAATATATATATTTTTAATATACTTAAAATTCTATTGATAAAAATCTCCAAACAAAAAAAAAATCCATCGATATGTTTTAAAATCATAAGGTTATCTAATCTTAGTAGCATAATTTTTTTTTCTCTTTTTCAGCTGTTTTTCTCTAGTTGGCATAATGAGAATTCTGTATCATATTCAAATGCTAAATAAATTTGGATTGGATTAGAGTTGGAATATGCTTTCATCTGAATTCATGATCACCTCTCTCCCTCCTGTAGTTCAAATTATCCATCACATAGTCCTAGGATGCAGCTCTAATTTGGGGTCAACCTCATTAAATCTCTTTGCTTTTGTATATCTTCAAATTTTCATCTCTGTTTGCTCAATTTTCTAACACATGACTTATACTCATCAAAAGCATTATAAGAATTATTTAATGTAATCATTTAAACTAAAATCATCTGAATAGGATGCATCAGGATTGAGGAGTGTAACAGCTCAAAGTACCATACATACTATCCGTTTCAGTCGAATGGGCTTCACAACTTTAAAAAATACACTCAATGCACCTGAGTTGATCATTTTTTTTGTAAACCGAACATTGAGATTGATATGAGTTTAGTAGGTTTAATAATTGGCTCGATTGCTAATTCACAAACAAGCTCGAACTGAGTTTGAGCTCGTTCAACTAAAACAAACTGGACATAGAATTTAGTAGTCAAAACCCTATTCTCTTCAGCTCAGTTCGTTTACAGCCCTAGTCAGAATCATTATCTACATCAAGAAATACCAAAAATGTTCACTTATATCATGATCTAGTTTAAGCACATGATTTATAGCAAGAAGTTTGATATTCCCAGATAAAAATGACAATTTAAATACAGCACTGTAATACAAGCACCAACTGAAATTTGCTCTTCATTTCACATGAGAGATCCAAATGAAAGAGTTCAAAGTACATAAATGATAGACTCATAAAGATAAGGACCCATAAATGATGAATGCCGCTAAAATATAAAAAAATTTAAAAAACTTGAACCCACAAAAAATAGAGATAAAAATATGATGGTGAAGATGATGTTAAGTCATATAAAAAGTTCACTTCTTATGCAAGTTCCTTATTCAATCATTCACTATATTGAGACAAACATAGCAGATCTTCTCACAACAGCAAAATTGCACACACAAGCATAGCAGCAAAGTTTAGTAGCAGCAGAAAATTATTGCGTACGCGAGACACCATCCAAATCGTATACTGGATTTATTTTTAAAGTGACATGTCTATTCAACATTTTCTTAATTTATTTTTCAACAAATGTGTTACATGAGAAAACATATCTAATATATGTTGTGTATGAAATGTAATCCTAGCAGCAGCACTTTTCAAGCTGGAGGTTGATGTTACATTCATCAACTGGCTCCTTTTCAATAAAGAGAAGAGGTGGCTTACAAAGATTCAGTAAGCTGGAACAGATTCTCTCAGTTTGCTGCCTTCCTGAGGAGCCAAACCATCATAGTACTCAACAAGAACTTTCCATCCGCCCCGGCACATGAAGCCATCCGGTGGGTTCTCTTTGTTCTTTGCAAGATTTCTCATCTGAAGAGAGGAAATTATAATAGTTTAGATATATTGTAACTTCTTTTCTTCATTAAAGGGATTCAAATTTCATTTTGGCAAACATTTTTAAACTGTTTAGACTTAAAACCACATCAAAACAATCCCCAGGCCATTAAGCAGCTTTAATTTTTAAAGTAAGAAGTTGCTTGAATACCAGCTACCTTTCAGGTAGCTTAAAATTTAAAATTCTTGAAAAATTTAAACAGCTTAAAAATTTACATTGTTTATATTTATGAATTTTTCAAAGTTGTTTCTGAATACAGAAGAATAGTCACCTTGGTGCCAGAGATGAAGAGGAAATCCTGGGGCCTCGAAGGGTCGAAGAAAGCCATCTTATTTTGTGTCTTATCATACGCAGCCACCTAAAACAAGCATAAGAGTGAAGTCATTCAGAATGAAGGTTAATGCATGGAGATAATCAAAAGCTTTGCTTCCAATTATTTTGGGATCAGGTTTCTTCATAAATCTTCATTAATAGTTCCTAGCATGATTGTTGATACATGTTTACATGGTTGTCCTACTTTAGGCTTGCCAATCTTCTCATACTCCTCATTCTTTTATTTTGGTAATATTATTTTAAATAGATAGTGCTTCTACACTCTCCCAGATAGTCATTTCAAAATCTATTATTCATCTTCTTTGCTATAGTTCAATCAATTGTTCAGAACCCTGTAACAAAGCTAGCCTCTAAAATGGTCCATACCAAAAATCCTGTGAATAGATTGAATAAAAATCAGATGTTTGTTTTCAAAACAAAAAAATTCAGATCGTTATTCATTACTAGAAAACTAAGACTATTTTTTGTCAGTTTATCATTAGCAAATATTTCAGTTCTGCAATTCAATAGGAACAATTTCTGCATAGTAATATTTAATATTATCATAGTGACTTCTTTCTTGTTTAACATTTAGAATCATATAATACAATTGTTGTTGGTACATTATAATTGTTTCTTCAAAAGAATCAAAATTGTCAATATGAAATTCAGTAAAAATGATTAATAAAATTTACTTGCTCTTAAACTATTTGAGACATATCAAAGTATTCAATTGTAGATATGTCATACAACTATTAAACGACTAATCAAAATAATTGCTCTTAGAAAAGTATTCATGATATATTGAAGTAATTCAACTTAAGACATTATCTCATATGACTAAATGACATATCGAAGTAATTCTTTGGAATAGTTTACAAACCTTGAAAGGTAAAATGTTGAGCCTCTCGAGACCAGGGGCCATGCTTAGTACCTTCTTCCCATGGTCAGCATCATACAAATCCCTCTTCTCAGTTGGGTGGCTCATACCAGCAGGGTCTCTGCCAACTATGTAGAAATTGGCACCAGCGTTTATTCGAGACTTTGCATGCCATTGAACCTCAGTTGGCCCAGCATAATGCATGGGAGAGGGGAAGATAGCAACAACTGTGGTCTCTGGGTTGAGGACCCCTTCCTCAAGCACCTGTAATTGGGATCAAAGAAAAAGAAATCTTATGGATAACAAATTCATAATATATATAATCCTGAAGTTCACAGCTTGAGCTGAAAAATAAGCCATAATGTTTAGGTATCTGAACAATTTGAGGTCAGTAATATGGACTTCTCTGTTCAGGTCAATGCTCAATTTAAAACAACATTTTCCACATTTGTCATTTCTAATGCAATCCCCTCTAATATATGACCGCTTATCAGCCAGATCATCTACACCTATGCTCAATTAAGCTTACAGGCATTTTGTTATATTCTAGCACTTACTGCCATAATAACAAACTTCTAAATTATTTCGTTCAACTTCAACTTATGTTTCAGAACTAATAAATTAGAGAAATGTCGTGGCAGCTATGACTGCACAAGGGCACCAACCTTCTCATGCTGTTTCATTCTCCAACTGAGAGGAACATCATCTGCTTTTGTGTAGCCTCCTAAGGGGTGAAGCAACAAGATTGGGTTTTTATACCCCATCTCTAGGAGACGCTTGCGTGTGTCGGTCATAAGCAATGCATGGCCGTTATGCACAGGGTTACGCAGCTGAAATGCAAACACAGCATCTGCATTGCGCCTCGTGAACTCTGCCCGAAGGTCTGCAGGGGAAATGCGATATTGATCAAGGCCGTCGTTGTACTTGATTGGCTCGATGACCTCCAGCTCTCCACCTATAAGCCAATTTCCAGCATTGACTATGGCATTCTCCACATAGGGTAGTCCTGGAGCAGTTGTTCCCCAAGTTCTAGCAATTCTTTCTTCCTTGTTATGCTTGTATATTTCAATACTGAAAAGGAGAAGAAACCGAAACTTTGCTGGTCAATTGATACATGAAGGCAATTTTTTGTACAAAAAGTATCTGTCTTTGATATTCAATAATCAGTGGATACTCTTTCTCACTACTGCATGAAATATTCTCTGAAACTTCAACATAATAGCCACAAAAATCAGAACATCAAATGAAAAAATTTGTATGCCTTCTTTATGTCTATACAAAAATGACCTCTATGATCATTTAAATTAATGATCCAGTCATAAAACTAGGAAAACAAGACCCAAGGTTGAAAACTGTTTATTTTGCTTTAAAAGCTCATTTCAATGATAACTAGACGGACTGAAAGAGAGGACCAAAATAGCCTCTATAGGTGTCATGACCCGGCACCCACATGTTGAGCTATTGTCTGCTTTAGCATGTCTCATACCGAGCGTTACGATTTTGAACCTAAAAGGCACCTCAACATCCTAAAAACACAATCTTACATACATGGCACATGAACTCGTCTCTATCCCTCACTAGGCATAGAAGCCTTCTAACAATCACTCCCCCGTCATAAGCCCACCGGCTTTCATCTGGTTGCCTTCAAACTACATCAGAATTGTGGGAAGTTGAGTTTGAAAACTATATTATGATTTGATTTTTAGATGTCGACGTATTGTTTGCTTGAGCTGAAACCTCATGATTTTGTCTCCCAAAAGATGCCTCGACACTGAATGGTCGTGTTCATACATATTCATCCTAGAAACTCCCACCACTTTCCAATATGGGACAATTCATCCAATAGCTATTCCTTACACTAGTAATTCCTTTTTCCTTGAGATGTTACTCAACAATCACTCTTTGCTCTTTTGGCTACTGGATGTCTCAACAGGGGCTCTCTAAAATGAATTTTCATGGGACATGAAATTAGAGGAAGAACGAGCATTAGTTCAACATGTACAGCGAAGTCAACAAACACAGCTAGCTCTGACCTCAATCATCAATTTCATAGTAAAAAAAATGGAGATCAACAAACAGAACAAAAATTTCCAGCCTATCAGAGATTAAGCCACAAATATCAAGTATCCTTACTCTTTAAGTATCGCCACGGGCTTCTCATCGGCATCGACGAGCACAACCCTGTCTCGGCCCTCAATCACCCGCTTCTGAGCGTCGTCAATGGCGAGCACGATCGGCACCGACATATTGACCACCGAGCCGTCGGCCATCCGAAGGCAATTAAAATGAAGCGTTTGGAGGAACTCGGCTTCCTTCATGAAGCCCCGCAGCGGGCTCGCCCACCCCTCGCTTAGCACGTGAAGCCATTCGAGGTCGATCTGCGAGAGCTTGATCCGCGGAAGACCCCCCGCCGGCGCCGCCTCCCTTCGGATAGCCTCACGCTCAGGCCCCGCCGGAGCCACCAGCTCCACCAGCTTACCTCCGTCGGGCTCAATCAGCCCGCACCGGACCCTCCCGCTGCCACCAGATCTGCGCCGGAGGAGGATCGAGCCGGAGATGCCGACGGCGCCGGCGCGATCTGGTCTCCGAGCTCGCGGTAGACGCACATTCGGGCCCGTAGATTTCACGTAGAGGGATGCCATGGATGAAGCCAGTGCCGACCAAATGGGGATAAGATTGGTATTTTGTATAGAGTCAGGGGTATTTCGGAGATTTTAAATAGGAATTTGGCGGCTGGACGGTGATTTCAGAGACGGGAGTGCGCCAAAAATATATACTGGACGGGTGAGGCCGTTCAGAGGTTGAATCTGGACAGGAATCCGGCAACATTCATGGCAGCCAGAAAGAATGGTTATCTCCTTATGAACCTGGACAGTTTTTAAGGTCGGATACATGGGAAATAGAGAGGAAGTTCAATGAATTTGGCGGCTTGCGTATGTGATTCATTTTATGCATGTTATCATTGTGCTTATTTTTTTAAAAATTTTGGAAGGAAAAGTTTGACTGAATCTTTAAGAAAAATAATTTTTTTACTATTACAAAGAAATGATGGAGACATTTCAAAAATATTTGATTTAAATATCTGATTAAATTAATCTAAACTAATTATTTCAGCAAAATTTTCTGTCTTAATGTTGACAGTTCGTCATCAGTGATGACTTGTCAATTCTTCATTTTTGTTGTTCTGTTGGCATGAAAATGAAAAAAAAAAGAAAAAAAAAGTATAGTAGGCTTAGCTTGTTGGTTGAAAATAAAAATAATGGCTTACAAATTTTTAATGTATATATATATATATATATATATATGATATGGTATAAAGTTAATTTATTATATTAAAAATAATATGAAATATAAAATAAAGTTATTAATTATATTAAAAATTATGTATGATATACAATTAAATTAATTTTTAGGGTAAATTGCACAGGGGCTCCTGAGATTAAAATGGAGCTGCAAATAGATCTCCTATTTTGAAAAGCCTAGATTTGAATTTCCGAGTTTATGTTTGCGCTGTCATTTGGTCCCTTTGTTTAAATATCATTTTTTGGATGGTCCAATTAGACAGTAGCGGTTAAATTTGACTGTTAGTTATATTTATATGGACCAAAATACCCTTATAACTCTCTCGAAATCCTTTAGAATAATATGAAGAATAAGTAAAAAATCTAAGGGTAAAATAGTAAAAAGCCAGCAAATTTCAGACATGAGACCAAACGACAGCGCAAACACAAACTCGGGGACCCAAATCTAGTCTTTTCAAAATGTGAGACCTATTTGTAGCGTCATTCTGATCTCAGAGGCCCCTGTGTAATTTACCCTAATTTTTATATCAAAATTTATGTAAATTATGATAAGAAGTTAATATTTTAGTTTTTAAAAATGATGCCAAACCTTAGATTTTTTTTGATATTGAAATAAACTAAGCCATGACATAATCATCAATTTTATATCATGCACATAATCTTATATAAAATTTAATTTTAATTCATATCATGTACATATTTCAAAATAATTATCTATTTTATTCATATCTTAATTTTACATAAATTTTAATATAATAAATTAATTTTATTTCACATCATCCAAGACTTAATCTTATATAGTAAATATCTCGATTGTCAAAATCTCTAATTTTATTTGTTGAATGTTACTATTTTAAGTCATTTTAATAAAAATCTTTAAATTTTTTTATTTTCAGAACATATCAATT
The DNA here is from genome assembly GCA_002786265.1 of Apostasia shenzhenica. Lineage (NCBI taxonomy): Eukaryota > Viridiplantae > Streptophyta > Magnoliopsida > Asparagales > Orchidaceae > Apostasia > Apostasia shenzhenica. The sequence goes on along the minus strand of KZ452167.1, from coordinate 261,661 downwards.
CAAATTTTTCGTTGCACTATTTATGTTAATCGTTAATGAAGACTGTCTTCCACATTTTCTCGAACATATTTTAATCATTAGCAGGGTACATTGGTCAAAGATTTTAAAGATATGGTGAGATGATATATGAATCAATTGTCCCGCATCGAGCTAACTCTTGATTTATATACGTAAAATCAAAATGACCTTAAAGAGTCAAAAAGTGTGGAAACAAAATCATTAGGCTCGTATAGAATGGGACAAAACGGGCAATATCTCGACATCTGAAGCCGGCTAATGACAATTTATCTAATCGAACATCTAAAATACAGAAAATTGGATGAGCAGCAAGGAAAAGAGAGAATTTTAATCTTGGTACTTCAGAACCTATTGATGAAACTCTCACATCAAAATACCCATCCACCATCAGCATCCAACTTTCATGCAACTAATATTCTTGGGTTTCATGAAAACTAGGAATTCATGATTTATTGCATTAGATTAAGATTAGCCAATTACTATGTAAAAATAATGCCTGATTGGCCTGAATATAAAATAAACATCTCAAATAAAATTACAGGCAGGACCTGAAGAAGTTCTATAAGAGGAAAGGAGATTCTCATCTTCAGAGAAGGAGGTTCTTCTAGACAGGATCCTTGGATCCCCTTCCCCCCTTCCCTCGAGAAGAAATAATGATCTTGATAACTAATAGGGTTTCAGTTGCCAGCAACTTCGCAGGCAGAAACTTGCCAATATTCAAATCTAATTTGTCAGTCAGATCTTTGAAATTTTGCAGGATGCGTAAACTTAGCTGTTGGTATTGCTGCTTGGACTAACTGCATCTTCTGATTGGTGTGATGCAGCAGAGCAGAGCCTCTGGTAGATCTGTCCTGCTGTCGGGCGCTCTGCAGGATCGTCTCTGGTGCACTCATAAAAGAGATCCACGAGGAGCTTCATCTTCTTCGCATCAGTATCAGAGAGCCCGAGCCCTGCACCAGAAGGCGCTTCCTCCAACTTTGCGAGGGTCTCCAGCTCTTCTGTTAAAGCAGGCCTTCGTTTCGTCTAATCAAGATATGTCAGAGAAAGTTAAGGAAAAAGAAAGTTGTTAGGCTCTTGAAAAAAAATGAAATAAAAAAAACATCAACGGAGCGTTGGTTCAATACAATTTAGATGTTTGTATTATTTCAATATCGATATTATATAGATATTTATATTATTATATTAAATGATAATGATGCTATTAATTTATTTTTATCCTAAGCTTAACTAACTCATCTCCACCAACCTCATCCCCCTTAAAACATCAATCCAATACCACCTCTCTCCATTATAATTAAAATAAAACCTAAATATCATCTTTTTTTTAAGCTAAATATCACCCAATTTTGGGGTAACATTTAAATGTGTCATAAGAGTTGTAATTTCGTAATTGTATACATAAGATTTTTACACACATGCCACACAAAGTTTGCTATAATATACTACAGACATCATTTTTACAAAAATAACCACCACAATGTAAATTTAATAAAATTTAATAAAGTTAGTGTGTAGTGTAATATACTAAGATCTGTGTCGCATGTATACAAATGATCCCTTTTTAAGAGTTTTCTGAATGATTTTTTGAAGAGTATACACATCCCTTTTTGTATTATTATCTAAAAATGTCATCGAACTAAACAATTAATTTCTCCAAAACACGGCATCACATTACAATGACATTGAACCAACACAACCTTATAAGAAGTTGAATCTAAGAAAAAGATAAATGCAATGTGCATTATAGAACGAAAAAAGTGAGGATATGACAATCCGTATAGTAATGTATACAAAGCGATGTCAGACACAGATGATAAATAGTTAGTGTCACTCAATCGCATTAGATTAGTAGGGCTAGGATGCAGATACTTAGAAGTTAGATAAATAGTCAAACTGGAGCAAAAAAGCATTAGAATTAATTGTACAAGGGGGAGACTGCTAAACAGACACAATTCAGTTTGTCTAGGTATGCATTTACCTTATATGGTACTGGTCCTATAAAGTTTAGTCTGAATCTGAACAGCTAAAACCAATTCGAGTTCTTAGTTTCAAGTTGACACGAAAATGACATGCCAATAACCTATAAACATAGTATTAATCATAATGAGAATCTTACGATCCTAAATACATACATTGACCATTAACAAACAACTAGTGATTTAAAAAGAAACTTGGCCTTTCTAATTTACACAAAACGAAAGCAATGCTCAAGCTACTTCTCACTAATTCCCCTCAAGTTTGGAATGCATGCACCTCAGTCCCTTGTCAACTTGCTACTAACACAGAACGCTGTACTGCTTCACTCTCGCCACTCATCTAGTTGATGCCATTGTCAAACCTCACAACTTTGTGGTCAATGGCCATTGCCAATCATTGTTGCTCATCAGCTAATGCTATTACAAACCATTAGATGCAGCTTGTTGCAGCTAAAGCTAGAGCAAACCAAACTGCCCCTAGCCCCTAGTAGGATTGAAAGGTCAGTTCTGGTTACCTAACTAACAAAACGTTCATGAAAGAATCCTATAGTTTGCCCAAGTTATTTAATGGGATTTGACCATTCAGGAGAGTATAAATGTTGGTCAGGTGAAAATCAAGTCAACACAAACAGGATCCATCAACCCAAATTACCAACCCTATCCATCGACCTCTGGTCCTCATACTTTATGTAAACTTTTAGGAGGTCCAAGTGTAATGGGAAAGAGAGGGATGTGAAGACCATAAACAATGACCTCAATTATTACACATGAATTTAACTAACTTGCACAACATTACTTTAAGTAAAGTTGAACAAAGAAGAGATCCAGTAACTGACGTCAACTAGTTTGGTTTTAATTCTTGTCTATCTTATGTTGTTAAATCATTAGACAACACATCATAGCACTTAAAGTGTGACAAATAATGAAGAAACAAAGTAGTATTCATAAGTACAAATCCACGCATATGAATGAGATGTTTGCCTTCTAGCACCCTTTCCTTTCATTAAAATGTAGCAAAAGATGTAAATCAAGAACCAAGCCTTTATTACAAACAAGTCGAGGTCAACTTGAAATCAACAAAAATTCTATTTGCTACACGGAACAAAATAAACTCTTTATAGCGTACATAAGAGAAACAATTATGGTTTAAAACATCAAATCCCAGCATTTTATTTTAGGATGATTTATATTATACCAACAATAACCAAGCCTTTATCCCACTTGATTAGCTACATGAATCTTTTGTTTTCACGGCATTCTATCAAGTAACAGTTCCTTATTTAACTCTAACTATGCAAGGTCATTCCTTATATCTTCTTGTCATATCTTTTTAATTTTTCACTCTTTTAGTTTTTTTTATCATCTTCCTCTTTTTACATGAGCAAGATCTAATGCTTTTTATTGAAGTTTTTATAAACTGACGACATATATGTTCAATCATATAAGCTGACTCTTTCTGAACTTATCCTTAATTATAACTATTCTAACCTTCTCACGAATACACTTATTTCTTATCTTATCATTTTGAGTATACCCACTCATCCATCTTAGCATCTCCATTTTTGAGACACTTATTTTATTTGTGTGTCTACTTTGAAGGCCAAAACTTAACACTATATAATCTCTGGTATTTTTTCTATAAAATTTAATTTTAAGCCTAAATGAGATTTTTCTAGCACACAATACAACAAAAATGTTTCTTGATTTTATCTATCCTACTTGAATTTTGCTAACAACATTGCTATCTATTTCATCGTCATTTTTAATAATTGATCTGAGGTATCTGAACATATGAATAACAACAACAAAATCATTATCTCACTAGGTGGGATCAATTACATGAATTCTTTATTTTTATTGGATTCTATCGAGTAACAACAACCCATTTAGATCTAAGTATGTAAGATCATTTCTTATAATTTTTCGTCATGTCTTTATTAATTTTTCTTTTTTTCTTTTTTACATGGGCTAATCTAATAACTCAATTCTCCTTACTGAAGCTTCAATCGAACTATAATTTATTTAAACATAGAAGAATTGAATTAAAATAGCACTTTCAAATGCTGTCAATACACTAGCATCATCACTAGTTGCAAGCCATCTGATAATATCATATCCTCGCCAACTGTTGGTCACCAACCGTTATATGCATGCCGAATGATTTCACCAGAGTTACAAAAGGAGAAGAGGAATTTTGAATTTGAATGGCATAATATGCTAATAACTATGAACAATGGTGCTTAGTTTATAATATATAAGTTTGACGTGTATAACAAACCTATAAGTTTGGGGTGTGAAAACTACAACACATATAGAATATGATTGCTGTATATGTATTCCTCCAAGAAATAATAACAATAAGTTTTACATAATTTTGCTAAAGAAGACTAAGAAAGTTTGTGGTTTGGCATACTCGCAATAGGTCATAGATTTCTGTTTCAGATTTTCCCACGAAAGGCACTTGAAGAGTTAGAAGTTCCAATAGAAGACAACCATATGACCATATATCTACTTCCTGCACATACAACACAACTGATATTGGATTAAATATAAACTACATATCAGTTCATGAATTTAAGAATAACCAAATAATCTGACAACATTATCGACAATAATTTCTCCATATTTCATAACAAAAGGAGATAGATAACTGATTAAAATAGAAGGATTTATAATAATATGTAGTATAAACATGATCAAGAGGCAACAAAATATAATTAAAAATTACAAAATAAACCTGAATAAAACCATAAGAACTAGTAATATCATTGATAAAAAAAATCTAATTTTCCGCCCCTTCCCATAAAAAAAAAACTTCCAAAAAAGTAGAGATGAAGCTAACAAGAAGAAAGGAGAAAAGAATGCTCGAAGAGCATTCCACTGCATCAATAAGTCTAAAGCAAAACTATGAGAACTTATAAAGTGTGCATGTACAATGCAGAGTTAGTTACTTTCGAGTCCTTGAGGTTGGGTGTCACTTGAATGTAGATCCCAACATTTTAATTTGGTTCAACAGGTTCCAAGTGCTTTTCTAAAGCTCCAATTAGATCCTTCAAGTCACCAGCCTACTTCAATCAAGCCCCAACTAATGGAGAAAGGTACTACCACAACTTCATTCAATTTGAATTTACCAAGATATGATACGTACTTGTATAAAGACATAATACCTACTCATATATCTTCAAAACCTTGGGCCGTAAATTGCAATATTGCCCTTCCTTTCTCCCTCATTAGGTTTTATTGTTGTTATTCTCCATAATTTCTCTCTAGAAGAAGATGGAAAGTCTATGGAGGTTTAACCAAGGTTATTTCAGGATTGAATATGAGTTAAATAGAGATAGCCACGAGTGGATCCGGAAGCGATAAAATTCAAAGATGAGAGTTAGATAAAAACAGAAATTTGGCACTTGTGTGCAAGAGGCACCCAACCTCAAGAACCTAGAAATAAATAAACTAAGCCTTATTCCCAAACTAGTTGGGGTTCGGTAAAGTGCATGCATGTACAACAACAAATAAATAAGAGACAATTACCTACATACAATGACAACAACCAAGCCTTTATCCCACTTCGTAGGATTGACAAATAATCACCAACATGCTACTCTCTTCACAAAACTTAAACTATGAAGTGACTGTATTTAAAAGAGAGTAATATTCATGTATGCAAATGCCCCTAAATATAAATTACATTGTTGAATGAAATGAGTAAAATTTATTCTATTAGAGTTTCCCTTGCTCATACATAAAGAGAGAGGAGGTAAAATATATATTAGGTACAAAACAATTTAATGGGCCCAACATGAATACGATATTAATAATCTAACACTCCTCAAGCTTGAACACCGATGTCATATAACTCTACTTTGTTACAAAGAGTAGAAAACTGATAACCTAAAAGTGTTTTTAAGATGTCCACAAGCTGTTCCTTAAAATTAACATGTTGTGTGACAATCATTTTTATGAGCAAAGTATCTCTAATGAAATGACAATCAACCTCAAACAACATAGTTATCTCGTCAAATACAGGATTGCTGGCGACATAAATGGCAGCTTTGTTATCATAATAAAGCTCTATAAGCTCATTCACTAGAAAGCCTAGATCTCTCATTGCGGTTTTTACCCACATTATTTCACATGATGTATGAGCCATAGCTTTATACATAGTTCACATAGCGTGCGTGAGAGAGGATGGGGGAAGGGGGGAGAGGGAGGACCCAAATGTAATTCACCAAAAAAAAAAGACTAGGCTTAGGTGGAGGTCTCAAAAAGCTAAGTGCTAGTAAAAACATGAATAGTTACTAACTTACTAGTGAACAAAAGCATAAATAAACCTTTCCAAAACAAGAAAAAGAACCTCACCAACCCATAGGGATTCCTTTCATGCATGGCTTGGACAACTTCTGGTGCCATCCAGCGAGGAGTCCCCACACAAACTTCCGGAGGATGTACGCCAAAGTGAGCAATACAACATGTATGCGAGGAAGAATGAAGAGGAACTGATCTGTCAAAGTCAGAGAGCTTAACAACTGGTGAACTGTCACTTCTCTTGCAGTCCAAGTCAATCAAAATATTCTCACTCTTCACATCTCTGTGTATGATATGCTTTGTGTGCAACTCAACCAATGCACAAGCAACATCTCTTGCAATAAATAATGCTATGTCAAGCGGAATATGCTTCTCCCCACTGCCTGATAACTTATCCAAATAACCCTGCGGAGCATGACAAATATAAAAACAAAACAAATTATATAGCAAATGTGGGGAAAGATAGAACCAATTTAAGAATATGTTATTACCTTCAGAGATCCCCCTTTTACATACTCCATCACAATAATAAACTGCAAGGTCCTGTTTTCTTTGCTTCCATCTGCTGCAGAAACCCACTTGGAAGAAAACTGGTGACCATACATTTCAACGATACAATCATGTCCCCTCAAAGCACCTAAAATTCTTATTTCCGCAAGAAATGCATATTCAAGTTCTTTTATGTCCTCTTGTGATGCTTGCTCTGCTTCCATGCTGCGAATCTGCAAGAAATCACACATCAAAGAGAGTCATCAATTCAAATGCATAAATACTCTTAAGAGATTATTTAGCATCAGATTCTCAAACTATTGCTTCCTATACAGTAGATAGATAAGTTTCAGCCAACAAGTTCCAAATTGGTCTTAGTCAACACTACTTGATGCTAATGGCTAAGAGAAATATATATTTTATTTAATGAAAATATATACTTTATCTCATGATTCATCCAGCAGAAAACTGTAAGCACTAAATTTTATCATAAGTTTACTACCAAAAAATATATCATAAATTACAAATAAGACAAATTACCTTGGCAGCTGCATCAATAGTACCAAACTTGCAATGAAAAACAGATCGAGATTGTATGTTCTTCATTTCATCCAAAATTGAAGGAGAAGGGAATGAACAACCAAGCGTGGAAGAACTTTCATCTAACAAAGGAGGAAGGACTCGACTGAGTGGAATATACCTGAATTCAAAGACACCCAGCAGCAAAAGTGTAAGGATGATGCAGATAAACTTTGCAGAAATGTACCATATGCATCTATGCTCATATTCAAAGTTTGTGTGAGCACGCATGTGTGAAGATATATAAGCTAACTGCACACCAAAATATCATCAAATAGGAGAAACACAAAGCAAAAGTTCCAAATCAATTCAGCTTATATATGATTAGAAAAGATGGCAGAGATGATCACCTATGTCAAATTACATATATCCGTTTTACATGTCATAACAGTAGCATAATCTACAAGCAAAGAATTACAAAGATCAACCAAATTAAATAATTAAATCCCAGATATTTTTAAAAGTAAATTACATCCGGGGCTCGAAGGTACCTCAATTGGGTCCCAACTTCTAAATTTTCCCAACTATGCTCCCCTAGTCAATGGTTGATAACATTTAGCTCCCTGAGGTTGGTTCCTGCTTTTTTGCTCAAACCTTTTGGACAAAAACATTTGTTTATACGAAAAAAAGTAAAATGCCCCTTTGCATCTCTCTCACTCTCTCACTGGAATAAATATTCAAGGGTAAAAAATATATAACACATCACATATATTGGCTTGGTTCACTTGGAAACCTAAGGACATCACAAAATACAACCTGAGAGACCTACTTTGGAAATTTGAAAGCTCAAGACCCACATGCGTATATATGCCTCTATCTTGAATCCCTGGATGCAATTTACTCATTTTTTTTTAATCTTGGACTCAAAAGTCTTGCGCAAGGTCAAATTTAAAATACAAAAAATATCAATAGAATAAACATCACAAGGTGTTAAACAGAGTTCCAAGTATGCCTTCATGATCCTCCAACACAAGTGTAGATTGTTTCCTATACCATCCATGTAGATTGTTTCCTATACCACGAATCTGTTGCTTTCAATGTTGAATAGGATCAATATAAGAAATTGAGCACTAAAAGAAGAAAGACACATATACAAACTTACCAAACTAAGAGAAAAACTAAAGACTTAACTTAAGTAAACAACATTAAGGATAGAGAAAAAAAGTACTCCGAGAAGATGATATTCAATATACATATGTGAGCTATTTTCATAAGCTTTTTAAGAAAGGCTTTGACAACACAATTAACTTAAGTGAGCATAGTATCCAAAAGAGAAATAAAAATAGTTCTCATTCAGTGTAGTAGTAAAGCGGGGTCTCGGAGACTTTAAAGAAAATGAGCGTAGAAAAACAATAGGATAGAATAACATTCCAATAAATGTGTGAAAATGCATAAAAGATGAAGTTTCTAACTTACTAGGCCGTTTCATATCATTTTAAAGACAACATAATGCCAAATAAATAGAGAAATATAAGGTTACTTTAGCTACAAAGGACATAAACTAATAAGCTATATGCAAAAGTTAAAACTTTATGATCAAGCATAACTTATGCCATGATACAAAAGTATCACAGAACTAATTGAGTTTTATGCCAGGTAGATCTATTGTAGAAGTGAGGTTTAATAGAAAACTATAAAGAGAGACATGAAAATCCATATTTAATTTTTATTGATCTAGAAAAGACTTATAATAAAACCTCAAGGAAACTACTTTGGAGAGTATTGAAAAAGAAATGAATCTGTAATACTTGTATTCACGTTATTGAAGATATGTAAGAAGGCATTGCTATTTGTGTTTAGACACAAGAGTTTACCTCAATATTTTCCTATTAGAGTTAAAGCTCAGCTTTAAATTCATATCTCTTTACATTAGTTATGAAGATTTAATTGAACACATTAAATAAGAGATGCCTTAGTATATGCTTTTTGTATATAATATTTTTCTTATTGATAAGATGAGATGTGGCTAAAGCAAAACTTACGTCATGGAACAATCTAAGCATAAAGGTTTTGTCTTACTAGATTTAAAATATAACATATGGAGTGCAAACTTAATGAAGATAGAAATATTAGTATTGGGAGGTGACAATTAGACTCTAAATGAACTGAGTATTTAATGAAAAACTCGACACTCAACTTAATAATTGCTCATTAGTGTTCATTTGCCAAGCTTAATGAATATGAATGAAAATAATTTTAAAAGATCAAGTAACAAACAAGCAACTTAAGCATACTCATGTTCACCCGCTAACGTTCATAAACTATTTGTATAAGGTTCGTGAACAGACTCATTTAGAGCTCAACAAAACAATTCAATTATAAGCCAGATTTTAAACTCGTTTATAGTTGGAGTAGATGCTCTTTAAAAATTTATTTAATTACTGAATTAAGATTTAATTAAAAAGTATGATCTTGTCGAGTTTAAATATTAATTTAATATTTAATATTCTAAAATACATTTTTCTGAAGTAGCATGATTATCTATAAATGAGATTAATTATTACTTTTTATATGAGCTCATTTAGATAGCTCAACAATTAGCATGATTTGAAGCTCAAAAGTAGGCTTAGTAAGGGGCTTGATAGCCCATTTATGAACGAGCTCAAGCTTGACTCAAGCTCGTTCATTTGTAAACAAACCAAACATGAACATAGTAGTCAAAAGCTCAACTTATTTATAAGGGAGCTTGAACAAGGAAAATTGGAACGAGCTTAAACATAAACACACATAAGCTCAATTTAGCTTGATTCATTTACAGCCTTAGTGAATTGAGCTTAATTCATTTACAACCCTAGTGACAAGTTGTGATTAAGTTATTAAGAATAATGGGAGGTTAAGTACCCCAATTTAATCATATAAAATGACAATGCAATATATAGTGATGTTATTAGCAAGATTCAAATAAAATGATTTGAAGAATGCATCTAGTATGTTGTGCGATACAAAAATCTCACTCAAACTTAAAGGTATATTTTATAAGATAGTAATAAGATTAACAATGTAATATGGTGTTGAACGCTAGCCTACAAAAGGAAAACATAGAAATAAAATAAAAATTATAAAAATAAGAATGCTAGAGTAGATGAATGCTATACACGAAAGGACAAAATGCTGAATGAATATATTCACGAGAAAGTATGAGTAGCCTCAATTGAGGATAAATTTAGAGAGAGTCATCTTAAATAGTTTGGACATATAAATTGTAAGCCGATACAAGTTACAGTAAAGAAAGTTGATTTATCAATTTTTGTTCATGTAAACAAAGGAAAAGGAAGACCAAAAAAGGCATAGTAAAAAACTATAAGAAATAACCATGCATATTTGGAGCTAAATGGGGTAATATTTGATTGAGTACAATGAAAACAAAGAATTCTCAATTCATATAGCCAATCCCACTAAGTGGGATTAAGTTTTTATTGTTGTTGTTATAGTGTCATAATTTACAGATATATTTCAAAATAAATAAATTTAATATTATTTCACATCCTATACATATACTAAAACACTAACTAATTTCACATCTCTCACACATCCCATATAAATAACTAACTTTATTTTACATCAAACATAATTCTCAATAAAAAAATTGGTATCTCAATAAAAAAATTTCACAAATTTTTTAGTAGTAAACCTTGTTAAAGTTTGGGTTTAGAGCAGTTGGCATTTTAATATTAACATAAATATTTATACAATAAAGAAGAAATGAACTAGTTACTTTTGATAAAACATCCGGCACCAATCAAGCCCCAATTAGAGCTCAAGCTTGATATCAACAAGCACGAACAAGACTTTTAAAGTCAATCAAGAATAGCTTATGCTCAACAAAAATCACAAAATTAGCATGGCATGGCTTCATTTACAACTTCAGTTGGGCTGATCCAGCAAATACAATATTCTACAAAAAGGATAAAAAGCCAATGCAACAAAATTGAGAAATGACATCAGAATAATGAACCAACAACAACAACAACAACAACCAAGCCTTAATCCCACTAGGTGGGGTCGGCTACATGAATCATTTGTTTCCATTGCAACAAAATTGAGAAATGACATTACAATAATGAATGCACTGATAATATGATATTCATGATATGCAAAATACACCGAAAGGCTTGGCAATCAAACCACCCAATAAGTATAAGCCTCTAATAAACAAGGCAAAAATAGTACTATTGGCGGGTCGTGTTCGACCCAACCTGCATAGCTCAACTCGAACCTAACTTGAATAATAAACAAGCTGGGCCAACTCGCCAACTGATCCCTTTATAAAATAAATGTTGATAAACGGGTAATCCGACCCAATTATGTACAGTCTGAACCCAACTTATTTAATAAATGAGTCAAAATTCATGACTCATACTCAAACTTTTCGGGATGGGTCATATATTGCCACCCCGAGAGGGGCGGGTGATGCAGAGCATCCTCGATACCGACTCCATAGATGACACCATGCACCATCTACAGAGTGACCCTATCGCTAGCACACATCTATCTTATATGTTGCATTTTATTTTAATTATTTCTTGTACCTTATTTAGTTAAGTTGCATCAAAATCAAGTGAGATGAGAGGGGTGTAGTATTGGGCCTTTGGAAGAGTTTTGTTTCTTTGGGTGAGCAAGGTTTAAGTAGGAGTTATTGAACCTATTTGAAATAGTGGCCCAATGACCCCCATTAGTTTAAACTCTCCTTTAATCTTAGCCCTTAGATTTACCCAAAGTGATCTAATGGTGGAGATTAAAGAGGTTTGGCAATATATAGTCTATTTGGGATAGAATTAGGGTTATACAACTTGGTTTTGCCAAATTAGGTCGGAGGAGCTCTCCCCCCCAGTGGTAGTCGCCGGCTTTAGAAGCCCGTCGTCGTTGTCCTGCCACCTCCATTAAAGTCCCGCCACTGTCGCCTTCCCAATGGCCATTGTCGCCGCCTCTGAATTTGTGGAGTTGTAGCCGCCCCTATTTGCCGAATCGAGCCTCTACTCATTTGTGGTTGAGTCCTCCTTGTGGATTGAGGTTTGAGTCCATTTGGTTATTTGTATATCTCTCTTTGCCTCTCCCTTTACTGTCCTCCATTATCTCCCCTAAAACTCCTCTATACTAACTCATGCTTGAATGAGATTCGATATCTCCTTATCTTACTTGTTTATTAATTTATATTTCTTTGTGAGTTATGTGGAAGTTTGAATCTAGGGGTTTTTATTTAATTTTCTCACGTATTTTAGGGCTTGTTTTAGTTTCTAATTTCTCGTGGAAAATACCCTCTTGATTAGCTAGTTTAAATGTTTATTCCCATAATTGAACCTTAGCATAATTCCATTTTAATTTACTCCTAGTTTATATGTGAAGTTTATGGATTATGTCATTTAGAGTATTTCATTTAGATTAGCCTGTCATTTTGCATGTCAAATGCTTGATGAAATGTCCAAGTAATTTCTATCTCATTTAAGACACCAAAATTACAAAACAAAATATTAGTTGCAGTTTTTTATATCACTGGGGCTTTGAGAATCCATCAAAGAGGGAACCAAATTCCAAGACCTAAGCCAGAGAGAATACCCAAAATCTTCCATTTGGAGTTAGTTTTCGAGATCCAGCTAGCCAAGACTAGGCAAATTTCACAAGAGCGACAAATGGATTACAACCAAGACTCCAGCAACCAAACCATATCAGTGTGCTGAATGAAAAAAAGGAAAAGCAGATCTGCAATACATGGATGACCAAAAACGCATACAGAAATCTAGATCGATGATCAACAATAATAGAGTTGCAAAAATGACAACATCATACCTACAATAATACTCAGGATCAGTTTCATCTCTGATGTCAGTTGGATAGCATGCATCAACAACCATTCTTCTCCAAGAATTTCCCATTCTGATGTTGACTACATTCCAAGCATGTGGCATGAAATCACGATAACCCCTAACCAACTCACACGGAATTGGAGGATCAGCACGATCGCATAAATACTGCAACAATAATGATCATTTAACAACATTGCATTAGAATCAAATGATTTGGCTTGACCAAAAAGTAAGTCTTTTGTAGATCTTCATTTGTGTGTGTAGGTGAGTCCTCCAGGTGTCTGTGTGTGTACAGTTTTATTCAGTACGTGGCATTTATGGTTGTGAAAGGTGCAGAATTGGTTCACTTGAGAATCACACATTCAAGTCAGAACATGGCTGAAGATATGACTAACCTTCATCAGCGCAGCTCTGTGCCTACAAACACCAAACCGCAGAGCGCCTAGAGGCACAACACTGGAATTGCGGGTTTCCTTAATGACTTTAAGAGAATTTTCACATAATTCATTGAAATTAAATCCACTGCCAAAAACTTCTTCCTGACTAGATAATTTGCTATCATCATGAATTGTTCCAGCCGAGCAAGTACAGACAAAAGGTTGCAGTTTATCGTTGGAACCAACGGCACCTTTCCGCAACTTCAAAACTGAATCACTTCTGTCGCTCCCCCCAAAGCAATCTGACACTAATAGAGCAAGAACTGATGCTCTTGGCAAGCCATCAAATATTACCTCTTCCGCATGGCTTAAATCAAATCTCTTAAAGTTGGACAAAAGCAAACGTGCAGACAAAGCAATTGCATTCAACTCTTCGTCCTTCTCCCTGAATGGACCAAAGCAAATCTTAAAATAGTTTATTGATGAGAAAGCCAGTTATGGCGGAAAAAATACAAATTGGCTGCATAGAATCTAAATATAGTTCATGTCACACTTTGATGCTAATCATGTACTAACGAACCTGTCCAACAGTATTATTTCACGTGAATCAATAGAAATACACTCTTCATATTCTTGCAATGACATGAACGGCCGTTCTCGACCTGCATCATAAAAGCCATCTGGTAGGTGATCATCAATGCCACAAAAGGACTCCATGCAGTACTTTTTGGCCATGGATGAACAGTCAACGACAGGCCTGCGAAACTTGGTTGGTTTAGGATTGTCAAGGTCTTTATCAGAATGCCTTTTTGATTTCACAACAATACTAGATGCTTCAACAGAAGAGCATTGGTCAATAAAATTACGCTCTTCAAAAGAGCAATCAGAATAATCCTTATTTGTTCTCCGTTTATCTTGGTCACAATCCTTGGTTGAGCTATTAGATTCAATGATAGGCACACAACTATCACCTGTCAAAATATCCAATCTGCTGAACTGGGTACTTTTATCTTTCTCAGAACAGTCAAGTAGAGCCAAAACTGAATTTTTATTTGTAACATCAGATCTGTCCCTCTCAGATTCATATCTTAGATTATCAAGTGAAAACATTGACTTTATAGTTTGATCTGTTGTTTTTGTTCCATTAGCATCAACGTGGATCTCCAAATTAGTATCACTTGTTGCATATGATTGGCGGGAATGGCTTTCTTCACCCATGTTTTCTGACATATCATCAGTATGATCGGAAATTCTGGAGTTCTTACTATAATTCAAGCAATTCTGACAATGCTGATTATATTCATGATGATTCAGTGCATTCTTCATTCTATGCGGCACTACATATTGAACACTAGAAGGAAGCTCAGAATATGCAACAAAAGACGTACAGCAGCAACCTGTTAACAAGAATAGTCAAGTCATTAAGACATGCAATAAACCCAAAAAGAGATTCTTTATTATATTACCATTGCATGATGAACTCCTATGCAATTTACGCACAGCAACATCATCTAGACTCACTTCAACAGATGATCTACAAGATTCTCCCTTGGAAATATCTTCACTATTTCCTTCAAGGTTGAAGTTAATCCACGGGGGAATTTGACAAAGGTAGGGAAGCTTATTGTACTAGAACAAAATCAGAGTAAAGGGGTTAAATGTGTTAAAACACCTAAAATGGAAGCAATATTAAAGAGTTAGAAAGAGAGGAAAATATCACAAGACAAACATAATTATCCACCAGCACACCCAAAACAACAAGCTATCCAAGAATAACCATAATAATTATTGTTAAAGCTGTTAATACCAGAATGGTCACCTCCATCTAGACCGTCCATATGATAGGCTGACAGTACTCCTTCAAGCTATAGAAAGAAACTAACATACGGTTCCTCAAATAGGTTACATGAGATAGAAATGTGACCCATCTCATGTGAAATGATGTCATGTCTTCTATAAAGACCTACCTTGTTACCTCTTTACGAGGTTGTGAGCCAATCACCCACCTATTGGCTTCTCCATGAGGTAAGAAATTTTATAAATATGACCAATATTGCATATATATATAACCCGTAACCCGTAACCCGTAACCCCTAACCCGTAACCCGTAACCCGTAACCCGTAACCCCAAACCCCTAACCCCAAACCCCAAACCCCAAACCCCAAACCCCAAACCCCAAACCCCAAACCCATAATCTCAAACTAGATGAGACCAGGCAAGTTTTAGACAAGTAGTGATCTAAAACTTGCCTAATTGATCTAAAACTTGTAAGCGAGCAGTAATAAAGTAGACCATTATTTGAAATTGCTTTCAAATAATTCCAAGAAAAATATACTATAAAGAGTTCAAGGTATTGAAGATAAATATTCTATGGTCAATTAAGAACAGAGCAGAAAAAAAATCCATCATTATGTACATGGAACAACCACAAAAGATTCAAAATAATCATAAATGTCACTAATACAAATTGCAATATTTGTTATCACTTGGACGACATAAGAGCTTCGAATAGTGATAGCATGTTAGACAGCTTGAAAATGCCAATATGATATCTAAATTTTTAAAAACATGTAAGGAAATTAAACTTTGTAATTCCAAGCAAAATTATATCCCCACCCTCGGCAAAAGCACATATACACCAATGTATTTTTAGAAAAAAGGGAACTGCCCATACATGATCATGCATCAAATTTAGCTGGAACAGAGAAAGTGAAAGAAAGATTAACATGTTTGATTAAGATGTGGTACCTGAAGATCCAAATGTTGGAGAGCATGCATGGAAGCAAAATTGAGAGATGCCAATGATGTCAGCCTATTGTTAGACAAGTCCAAGTATAGCAGTCTTCTTAAAGATGAAATTCCAGGAGGTAAATCCACCAACTTATTGTTAGCAACTCTCAATGATTTAAGTGAAATCAGTTCAGCTAAACTATCAGGCAAATTCTTTAACTTATTGAAAGAAAGATCAAGTTCCTCAAGATTTTTTAGACCACCAATCTCTGAAGGCAGATATCTGCGAATGAAAGACGAAGCAACATCACAAAAAAGTCAATTAAGACAAAAGAGCAAACAGTATTATGTGCTTCATGGTAAATACCCTCCGCCAATTATCTCATGAAATTCATTACTAACCAAATATAACGCAACCTAACCAGAAATTCAAGCTTCCAGATGCCCTAGGCACTAAAGTTGGATCTACAACTCTAGATATGCATCCAAATCTGGAAATATATACATTTTTCTCATTAGATGACCATTTCTGGTTATATATGCAGTAAAAACCACCCTATCAACATTCCTACTTTCAGAATTAGCCCAACCCAAACCTACCAAAATAATAGGCATGTGAAAATTTACAACCCAAAGTAGACCACATCATTTTTTACTATATACACAAACCTTATTAGACTCAACCGGTTCGAGATTGGCCAACCTACCAACCCAACCCATTCATAGCACATATCTTCTAAAAAGATATGAATTCAAAAATCAGGATCAATCGAACAGACACAATATTGTAAATCCCAAACCCAGATAGTTTCATAAACTGGTCAAAATGATAACAAAACCAATCAGAATATTAACTGGGTTGAACCAAACCTACAGCCTCACTAGTTTGCACCTCCAAAGCTATACACTGATAAAATCACAATTTTAAGATTGGACAGATATATGCACAAAACAACTGCGATATACCAAAGAAAGTAGAAGCTACTCAAAAGATTATTAATCATCAAGAATGCTATTACAAATATTTTGAAGGACAACTCAATTTGTAATGACACTTATTACGTCAAACAAATTCACCTCCGACATAAATAATTCCCTTAACTATAATTATAGTGAACTTTATGATACTTCTTTTTCATTTATCCTCTTCAAAGCTACGTATGAAATTAATGCCAATTATAATTGCAATGAAATCATCTGTTAACTTCACAACCTACTCACAAATACTTCTAATGCAAATCATTACTACATACATATCCTTAACAAGAACACTTCAAAAAATATAAGCAGTTAGAATAAGGATGATATAAGAATTTTTTGGGAATTTAAATCAAAAATATTTGACAGCCTGTGCTCTACACAAATGATATTATTAGGGTAATAGTTTTATCCCTCTTAACGTAATGAAAATCATCTAAAATGTGCTCAAATTATATAGCTAGAGGCAAAAAGGATGGTAATAATTGCATAATGAAGGTGAATCATATTACTTCTCCCTCACACAAACTGTGTGCAGCAAATTGCACAATTTAAAGAATGCCTATACTCCTCCAGTCAGCTAAAAGCTAATTAAAATTGAGCGTTAAAAGATAACCACAAGCACCAAAAAGTATGCATGATGAGTTACTGACCAAAAACAATTCAAGGATCAAGAAGTACCTAATAGAGAAATGACAGATAGACAGCCTGGTGAGGCATTTGAGGCCAGAGATGTCGCCCAATATAGAGAATGCTGCGAGCTTGGTGGGAACCCTACAGAGCTCAAGCTCTCTCAAAGACTTCAGCTTTTTTAAAGAAGTACCAGAAAGACCCGGCAGAGAAACTTTTAACTGCAGATGCTCGAGCTCTACGAGATCACCGACCTCCGGAGGCAAAATTTCGATCTCATTGGCGAAGAACTTGACAGTCTTCAACCTCTCCAACCGCCCGATTGACCTTGGAATCAAGTGAAACGTGTTGTGATAAACGTATAACCCCTGAATCGATGACGGCGGCGGTGGTCTCTCAAAAAGGGACAAATCCCACGACTTTCCGGAGACGTCGACCACGTTCTCCTCGCCGGAGAGGGTCGCGTCGTCATCTACTTTGTTCAGCCGCTTGTCGTCGTTGGAGTCTGCGGCGGCAGATTCGAGCAGCCGGGAAGACTCCATTCCAGTCGAAGAAGCAGAGAAACATGCAAGACAGAACGCCGGTGCCGAGATCGGAGAACAACGACACCTCAAAGTCAGGGTTTTTCTTTAGAGTATCGTCTAAACGGTCAGAAACCCTAGACAGACGGGGAAAAAAATGCGAAAAAAAAAATCGGAGGGAAAGAATACGAGAACAGAAAATAGCGGGCGAGCGCCGTCAATATACTGAAATTGAGATGAGTCTCGTACCTCAAAAAAACAAAAAAAAAATTAAATATATTTTTTTAAAAAATTAAATATATTTTTTTAAAAAATTAAATATATTTTTTAATTTAGATATATTTTTTAATTTATGATCGATATAAAACAAAATGTTCCCGAGTAAAAATAATAATAATTACCACACAATTTAGTTTTATTTATTATTTATCAATCCATTTTTAATTAATTACACTATGCACACTCAAAACATCACAAAATCTTACATACACACATTTGAGTTAAAACTTAATCAAAATATATTTAAAAATAAAATATTCGTTAGTAAATCATTAAAATTATATTTTTACTCTTAATAGTATATATTTTTCTCTTCGTCAATACCACACTAAAGCGCTGATTTGTCCTAAAATCAATTTACGTTGCGGATGTCTTCTTCCTTTGCCGCCACCTAAATATTAAGGTTTTAGGATTTTCACTCAAAATATATTTAAATATCCTTAAAATAATATGACGAACGACTCAAATTTTTTGTAATTTAATTATAGTTAGGTTATTAAAAAATTATAATTACTCATTATAATAGAAATAAGATAAAATGTGTGTATGTAAGATTTTATAATATTTTGAGTGTGCATAGCATAATTAACTAAGAATGGATGGGTAAGGAATAAAAAAAACTAAATTGTGTGACATGTAGGTAATTATCCCAAAAAAATAACATCTAAACACACCCCTCAAAACAAGTTATTTTGGTAAATTGCCCTTTCAAAAATAAATTTTCTACAATGAATTTCTTAGGAAGTAATATGAGGGAGTAATTATTGATTTTGATTAAAATAATTCTTATAATAAATTTATGTAGTTTAGACTTACTAGTTTTATTCGAGCTTTTTTTTTATTAATGAAAAAAATGTATTTTACCATCACTACTCTTTATTCTCTATTTAGAATTGCTTTCAGCTTCGATATTGAAGAAAATGCAAAAAAGACATCTTTAGGATCATACTGCCTACAAGGGAACCATCGTTATCCCACTTAATTGTTGATCAATTGTTAGTTGTAAAAGTCATCGCATCGAGCGTTGGGTGTTTAACGAGAATCATTGACTTCTATTGTACTACATCAAGTTTAGGATTTGGAATTTAGGGCTTAAAATTAGGTATCTCATTTGCTATTATGGATCTATTCGAAAAACATAATCATGAAATGAGAAAAAAAAAATAGCGTTTATAAAATTGGCAAAATATTACTCGAAGGCAACTCTACGAAGTTGTTAACAGTATTTTCATTTCAAAATAAACTTTAATGTAAAAAATAAACTCTACACAAATCAAAAGTCCTTAATTTATTTATATAAAAAAACCCTAAATTTCTTAAAAACTTAAAAATACAAGGCCGTTTAATTCAATATTATCTTAATATTATACTATATTATCTAGAGAAAACAGTTATTTAGTTTAATGACATCTATAAATAATCTTCTATAAAATTATAAAATTATTAGTCAAAAGATGACATCTAAATATCATGACATTTAAATTACATAACATAACACCAAAATAATAACGAATCAAACGCCCCCTCAAGTTTAAATAGATTACAATTAAATTATAATTACTATTTTCAAAAAACTGAATGACTATCAGTAAAATTAAAAAGAGCTTTGATGTCCCCTACAATTCAATTCTAATAAAATTCAATTCTAGGTGCCAGTAATTATAAAACTAAAATACATTTTAACACTAATAAATTAAATTCTAAATACTTTAATGATATAATATTTGCAAAATAAGAATCTACAAAAGGATTTAAAAACACATGACTTATGATTACATAACTCTATTCTCAAATGAAAAACCAACTCATTTCATGCCAGGAGATTTCAAGTTCGGACTATATCACTATAATTTTTAAATAGAGTCGAAGAAATTGTGGCATTCACGAGAAATGTTCTTTTTTAAACGAAAAAACTCCAGAGAAAATGGAGAACCTCACATGAAAGCAAAAAAAGACTATATATTCATAATACAAAATGCCATTTTGTAGGAATAATAAAAAAAAAATTCAGGCATGCTTTCAAGTTCACACAAACTACCAAAAGCACTGGGAACTGAAGAAATGAAGCATGCCTTTACATGTATAACATTCCCCAGCAGCAAAACTGTTGAATTAGAGGGACCTACAATTAAACACCAATTTTCAAAAGAATGAAGGCAAGCATCATCCATAACTAAAGAAATTCAATCATCCTTCTGCCCTTTTACTTCCACACAGCTTTGCATTCTATACTCATCCTATACAGAGAGACATGATTTCAAGATATTTACAGCAAACACAAGCCAGCAATCTCAATTCTGGAGAAACCATTTCATTTCCAGATTCCAATAACTTCTACTGGAGTAAGTTAGTGACTCACCGATGTCACTTCCTGTAAATCTTTCTATCAGGGCATCCGCCCGAAAACCGTGGATGTATATATCGATAGTTTCGAGGCAAGCCCCTTAGCCTCAAGCAGATACTTATTGATCTGCAACCTGAATCCTAGGTAAGGATTCGGGTAGATTGAATAGTTAGAAACGAGATTCCTTCTTTATACGATCACCCTTGACCGAAGTTGGCTCTCAAGCTGTCTTCGGGAATGGTCCAAGATAACAACTGCCCACCCAAGTCGCCGCTGATGAGCTGCTTGAGATCATTCGCGACATGTAGAGCTGTCACAGGATTTTTATGCGACTTGAGCACCTTATGGAGCAGTAATCGGTATTCCGGAGCTTTTTCTGTGATACATAAACCCCCCATGCCAGTTGGTGACTTGCTCCTGGATCTAGACTCATCGACATCCCTGTGATATACCATGTTCCAGATTTTCACAGCTCCGCTTTGGTGTCCAGTTACATACCAGTTCGTATCCTGCCAATCTGAGAAAGTAGAACTTGTAACAGATAAGATTAGATCTGATGGAAGCTGCGAAGTGTTAACGATAGCAAGGCAGTCACCGTTGATGCTCCAGACAGCTAGAAGAATCCCTGCCGCAGTTAGAATCTCCCCTGTAAGGTCATTGACATGTATAGCTGATACTGGGGCTGGGAATTCAGGCAGTTGCTTCACGAATGCTAAGCTTGTGAAGTCCCATAAGATAACGGTACAATCTTCCGAGCCGGATACGATAAGTGCGTAAGGTTGGCAGACGTAAAGGCAGGTGATTTTGGCTGTGTGGGCGCAGAGAGCCCGCACAAGGTGAAGGCGGCGTTGAGCTCGAACACTATCTTTAGAAAATCTCCATACAGCAACTATGCCATCTTCACCGCCGGTGGCGAGAATCTGACCATCATGGCTCACGCCAGTGCACTTGATCTGATTCCCCCCATGAAGGTTTTCATGTGTGGAGAGGAGTCTATCTTGATCATACGTCATGATCCGCAAACTACGATCGGGAAAACCCCAAGCAATGTACTTGCTATATGTCACAGGTTTCAGCAGGTTGTTTGCACTGGCAATGAGGACCTTTTCATGGAAAGCAATGATCTGAGAGATAGGCGATGAAGACTTGCGGATTTCATGAGGAAGAAGATGAGCAGAGTAGCGGAGTGGGTGAAGGGGGATTTTTCGATCAATGCGTCGTTTCGCATGTGGTTTGGAGAACAACTGCTTTGGCGTTTGACCAAAATGATTGATTTGAGCAAGAATGGAAGCTTTCATAGCAGGATCAGTTACAGAGTCAATATCAACACTGCCTTCATAGGTGTAGTGGTAGAAGACATTCACAGCCTCCTCAGCTGCCTGTATACACCAATGAAAGATAAAAGATAGGGTAAATTAGAGAGGATTTTCATGTGGCCCATAGGTCTCGAATTCTAAAATTTATTCCACATTGGCCTATCTTTCGGGCAAGTCAAAAAGGGAAGACCACAACGTGAGTTTTGAAGGATAAGATCAGTATTGTTTGTTTAAATTAATGGAAAAACTAGCAGAAGCGCCTAAATGAGAACTGGAGCTGAATAAAGGGTCTTAAATGAAATGATTGGTGTAAAACACCACTAATCTCAGCTACCAGAGGTAATTCGCAATAAAGGATACTTTTAATGAAATGACTAACCTTTCCTCTCTGTCTGTATCCAAATATCAGGTCAATCCAGTGATGAAGATTCTCAGAAACATAATCTGACTCCAGTGCTTCCCTATGCTTTCTAATGAACTCCCTTGCACTACCTTTGGCCCATGGTGGCAAAATAATATCACCAACCTGCAAAGTGAATATCAAATCAGTATGAGTAAGATGTAGTGCAGTATAGTTGTGAGAAAAAAAAAGATTGATGCCCCCACCTTCTCCCCAGACTGCTTTTCTCCCAAGTCCAAATTAAATCGGTTCTCCAAGAACTCCGGTAAGTAAAAGAACTCGGGTATAAGCTCTTTTACGTCTGAAGTATTGCCCTTACCTGCAGCACTCAACCATGTGTCCCTCACGCTATTGAACAATCGATCAGCATGGTCAAACTGACCCCCTTGCAAAGTCTGGTTTTCAGTACTAAAAGGAGGCAACCTTATAAGGTAGAAAAGAACAATCCCAGCACTAGAGTAGTGAGAACCATAGTGAAATTTAGGCACGTCAGGATCATCCCAGCTCTCATATCTGTAAAAAAAATAGATTATAGTAAAATTTATGACATGATTGATTGGTTGGTCACAGTTGGAGACAGGATTGTTTGTGTTTATGTATTCAACAAGATTCAAGCCGGAGAAATGGTTGAATTGAGATATGCAAAATAATGTGCATATTTGTAAACCAAATAAATTAAGCTAACTGGAAATTTTCATTTCTGTGTCATAACCTATTAGATTAAGACTTTATGTCATCGGGTTACCATCAATGTCGTAAAAATTGAACCAGATTAAGAACCGGTCTACTGCTCGATTCATGGTCACATCGATCAAACTGATTTATTAAATTGGTTGAACAAGTAAATTACAATTTTTTAAAAGCTTAAAAAGATAATATTGTCTATCAAAAATAGTAACACAAATTTAAAATAATAAACTTATTCATTCTATTGATTTATTGTCATCACTAAATGGTGATTAAGTTAGAAATATATAAATTCATTACAGTTTAATCAATTATAACATCAGAGTTGGTTTTAATGTTGAATTGAACTAGTTATTATGCTGCTTCACAGTCAGAATGGGCGAGCAGTCTAGTCCATTTTTTATAATACTGGTTAGCATAGAATGCTAGAGATTTCAATCCCTTGTGTCCCCCAACTAATTCTATCATAAGATTAAAAAAATGGAACCATAACAAAGCCAAACAAGCTACGTATAACCATAAAAATTATTTATGGACTAAAACTTGCAACAATATGCTGTTAGGATGCTTAATTACTAGATATTTAACACTAACCTCTTCTTGAATTCCTCCTCTCCCTCTAATGTTTGGCATCCCATTGGTTTATCCAGCTTCCGAAAAGTTTTTGAACTCGATAAATCTAGAGTTTCACTCTCATAATCTGCAAGTACCCATGGAAATACTGGGTATTGTGTGAGATCACTATATCCACGGCCAGCAAGCGTATTAAGATGCATGAGGTATTGGAAGTTGCTGATTTCCCCATTTTGCCATCTCTTGGAGAAAGACTTTGCCATGATCTTAAATAGCCGACTCCCCTCATTGCCATCCTGTTTAGATGCACCTGAAATAGTTGTATCTAACCTGCAGGGTAATGGATTATTAGCAAATCTACCTTCTCCAATCACAGTTCAGGAATAACATAAGAGAAATGAATGCGTTTTATAGAAATTCACATCAAAAGTATAAAACAAAAGAAAGTTCGATTTGCATTATTGATGGAGAGGTTCTTTAGCAAGCATAAACTAGAGGAAGATGATAAATAACAAAAGGTTCCCAGTAGAATTTTGTTCCTTTAAATTAGCTTGGATTTTGCAGTTAGTCTGCCACATAATAGCATGCTTTAAAGAAATGAACTGCATATATGGTTTGTGCCAATTTTTCTTCTGCTCTTCTTTAACAGTGTACATAATCAACTGGTAGGTCTCACTAGGGTGAGCAAACCCACATTTAATGACCAGAAAGAGAATGATCTAAATGAACCATGAGTAATTCATAGGCATGTAAATTCCACATTTCCAGCAGAAGAAGCATTTAGCTCCATGTCGAGAAAAGTTCCAACATATTAAACATGCTAATTATTATCAATCTTTAAGCTTCGGACAGTCTGTGCAGTCATCACCTGCCGCACCAGCAAATTATGATAAGAAAACTCAAGTTCTCTTTCCAGAAGCCATATGACATGTAACATGTATGTGTTGAGAAGCAAGAGGCCAGCACAGCAATGAGAAAAGAAGCTTAAATTAACGAGCAAGGCTAGCAAGAAAAAAAAAAGGTAGGGCAATTATGAAAATTTAAAAACTGTTCAAAAAAGATATGGCAACAACTAATGCACCAGAAAGTTCTTATGGAAAGATTAAGTAGTATAAACTGTAAGTATCATAATTAAGTTCCAAAACAAAAATTTACATAGACCAGAATTAAAAGCCACATGCAGTGCACTATACAGAAATATAAGTAGCCTATAAATATTTTGGATAAGACACTAAAATACACCTCTACAATGATGAATAGCAAAAAAGGTTTACAAGGGCACCATCAAATATTATGGATACAATGATCAGTCTCACTCAATAACCGTGAGGTATATTGTGGGGATCCCAGGTGAAATAGTAAGATAATGAAACTTTTGCAGTATGAAAGGAAGCACACCTAAACATTACATCAAGCAAACTGGTAAATACGATATATTGATCAACATGTAAGTTTCAAGTTTGTATCTTCTCAAAATATTACTGTATGCGACAATTATCAAAATAAATATATAAGTTTAACAATTAAAACAGCTCCCACTGAAAGCCTCTAAAAGTCACATCTCATTTACTGGGCTCAGTTTCTAAAATTGAAAGCAATGTCGAAGAAATCTTCAACATTTTTACGTATGAATAAGTACTTATCTTCATGAACTAAATAATGACAAAAAGGACCATATGGTTCCTAAAGCGATGAGCTATGTGATTTAAAAGATTTCATAGAAATCAATAGCACAATAGAAATAAATAAGAAAAAATCTAAGTTCTCAACAATAACAACAACCAAGTCTTTATTCCACTAGGTGGGGTCGACTACATAAATTCTTTGTTTCCATTGTACTCTATCATTAAATAATCCAAGTCCTCATGAGTATTTTTTTGATAATCGCGGGAAAAAAAATTGAATAAGAAGAAAAATAACAAATTATGAGTTAGGAATCATACATGCTGTTACGAGGGAGATTCATTGCGACAAGGTTTTTGAAGACTTCCTCCCGCTCCTTTTTGTGAAAAACCAGAAGATCATTACATCCATCAATGCTAAATATCTCAACGGCCACAGGACGAAGCTGGTAATCACGTTTGACAAGTTCATAAACATTATCAAGCTTCCACATATGCCATCGGTGGGGAAGATTACCACCGGAACAAACTCTCTCTTTTCCCCAAGCCCCCCCATTGTAAGCCCAAGCTCTTCCCCCAGCCAATGACTTTGTTGTCATGCTCCATGAAGAAGGTAATTTTGACTGGAACTCTGTGCTTCCTGAAATATCCTTTTTCACACCCAAAGCTTGATCAATCACAGATAGTTCATCTTCGCTCTCCTTTTCGCATATGCATCCAGTATCATCAATGTAGAAGTTCTCAATAACATATAAACAAAGTTCCCCAATAAGGAAAATACCATCATGCTTGTCTAACCCAACAACACGTTCACAATTATATTTGAACCTTATTTTCTCAGACGGTAGCAGATATGGCCTGATAAGATATTCACCATTATCATGCAGTTCTTTCTCAGACCTCTCATCCACAGCTTTCAAATCCTCAACCCGCAAAGAAATTGACTGTCTGGGAGAACCAACATCAGATCTTGCTTTAATGCTTTCTGTTATCTGAACAGAACCAGAGCTAGACTTGAGAACAGGTTCATTGACAGATTGGAGACTTAGTTCATTTACACTGCTGCAACGATCATCGGTCCAAGTTCCCTGGGTGAACCCGGAGCTTTCAACTTTGAACTCCACAACTTCCTTGAAAAGGGATTCATCATCATCCCCTCCCTGAAAAAGATTATGACCAGCATCTTCAGACAACAGATTGAAATATGGATCAGAATTGGGTCTTGGAGTACCAATACCACAGTCAAGCTTCTCCTTCAGTAGCCTGTTTTCATCCAGACCAAGCCCTCTTGACAAAACATTCTGAATTGTATCAATCTTTAAGCTCACACACTCAAGCTTCTTGCGCATTCGATAGGGACCTTCAATGGGACAAAGCTGCCAATCAGGCCCAGCAGACAAAGAGCAAATAGGGAATAGACCCCGTTCATGTACAAGCTGCTGGAGATGATTGTGCCACTCACTCTCAGCATGGAGAACCCAACCATACTTATCTTGGCGAATAACCCTTAACTCGGTTGACATTAAATCACGAACCAACTCAAGAGCATACCTCCTCTCATTCATTTGTTCTAAGTGCCGAAGATCCAACCTGGAAGCATCGCGTGATTTCCTTCCGATTTCTCTCTTTCGCCTGACCTCCATACCTTTTATACGCACTCCAGGAAATTTTGCTGACCCAGCAACATATTGTACCCACATAATAGCAGCGCACTGCTCTAAAACCATATTAACGGTCTGCTCTGACTTCTGGAACCATTCAAAAAAAACAGAGAAACTTCCTGTCAACAGCTTATCAAAACCACCATGTAGAACATCCAAATTTTTCCCCTGGTTTGGCTTGGAGACAAGCAAATCCTCAAGGGCTGGCCTTCGATGCAATAATAGATGCTTGAAGATATCCAATGACAAGTCTCGAGCAACTTGTCTTTCGTCACGAAGCAGAGAAATAAGATTTATGCAAAGACAGCTAACTAAATCCGTGTCAAGGTTGCTTGGGCAGAGGATGAGTCTTTTGTTAGCCACTATTAACTGCAAAATTGTACATATATTAACAGCATATTCATCTTGCATTGCCTTCATGCAAGAACCTTTCCCGTTCTCAGTTTGAAAGCCCAAATTACTAAGAAACTCATCTTCTGCAATAGATGCCAAGAATGATGGCAGAAAACAATACATTACCATGCGGTTTGTATTTTTCAGAATTGAATGTATATATGTCTCAAGTTGCTTGCTTCCCCTGGCAATGGACAAAAGGCCTTTTCCTGAAGGAGCCGACTCCAGAATACGACCATCTTTATTAGCCAACTGCAACATAGAGAATAGGAACTCCAATGTTCTCAACACCCCAACTGGTTGAGGGAAAGAACCCATATAAATACGATCTACAATCATCCAGCATAGACTGTCTAGATTCACCGACCAACGATTCTTGTCCAATTTCTTCTCGTCTTCCTCCTCATCACGCAAGAGTCGCCTTTCCAAGAAGTTCATTAATCTACTTAGGCACAAGCCTTGGAAAACTAAAGCAGAATCAACATCAACATATAAAGGAACAGCTTCCAAAATATTCTCAACAAATTGGGTAGCCTTCAACTGTTCTGAGATTATATCTGCAAGAACTTCAGCAATGAAATCTAAAATGGCAGTAGCTGCAGCTGAACAATATCCACCTCCATAGCCAGAATCATCAACATCAAGTAACAATTTTGTGTTGATTGGAAAGTACATGTTTACAGAAGATGAACCTGGCACGGCCATACGAGCATCAGGGGATGCATCAAATTCCTTCAAAGATGCATAAGATCCAATGGGCGAGGTTGCAGGAAATTGCACCTTTGAATCACTATGAGTACTGGTACCGCCCAGCCAAGAAGTTAGTGCAACAACAGGTGAAGCAGAAGGCGTCAGTGATAATTTAGAAATTGATTTCTCAGACAGAATGGGAGAATCTGGTGGATATATTGATGCAGAGCTATGCGATTCTGCTGGTTGAATAGGTTCTGCAATACCATTGGAATCACGGAACTTTAGCTCAGGAGAATCAGAACCTAAAGTACTCTGCCGAGTATCGGGTTCATCAGGAGTTCTGAGAGCCTGAACATTTTCAGCAGCTGCAATGGATTCCAACTTGGATGAGATATCTATTTTCACGTCCCTATGAGGTACTTGATTATTCAGTGCAGTTGTATCCTCAGAGCTAGTGCTCTTCTGATCTTGAGTAAAACTCCCTATGCTCATAGAAGTTTTGCTAGACTTTTCTTGATCTGCTGGCAAGCTTGAGAACGTATTCTGAGAGCTGGCATTGTCATCATTATCATTAATATTTTTCTCATCATTTACTATAGACTTGAGATTCTTTGCCATCTTCAAGGCACAATCAGCACTGTGTAAAAAAGAAACAAACAAGTCAAGAAAAGATTAGAGCCAGTGATACAGTAAGGTTTCAAGAAAATGGCGTATAGCCACATTTAAAGTCAAATTACATTTTGACAAAGGAAAGAAAAAGAGCTAGAGACAAACCTTACACATGAAAAGTACAAATCCACACAGCTTTCTAGAAACTCTAAACGCCTGCATATTGCAGAAAAAGGAGGACACATTTTAGCTAAGTCTACCATGAACCGCAGTATTGAGGTTGCAGCAGCTGGAGCAGCAGCTTCACCACCCATCAGCCTTGCAGCGTATGTTTTATGCATCAGAGCTTCACCCTGCAGATCGCCTCCCATATCTGTGGCTGCCTCAACAAGCTCTGAAACAGAACTACCACTGAGGGGCGAAATATTTTCACTTTGCTGTGCAAGCATGACTTGAGTGCTCAACCTATCAAATGTATTCTTTGACATAGCAACTACAGACTCTAAAAGATCCACAAACTTCAACTCCCCGTATTTGCCGTCACTAGGCATAAGAGCATGAAAGTCTAACATCCGAACTTCAGGCACTCTTGGATAGACAGCCTTTCCAAAAGTCAGACAGAAAAGGATATAATATATCTCAGGAGAATCATAAAAGTTTGGAAGCACACAAGTTAACCCTTGAAAACCTCCGCTACTGCGGAATTTAAGAGCAAATGTAGGAGATGATGCAAGACAGACACCCAGAAGAGTCATTATCCATCTCATAGTGGTTGGATGTGCTGCTTCATCAAGAAAATATGTGATCAACTTGGAGGAAACAATTTTATGCCATTGTTCTAGCAATTCCTCAGAAGTTATTGTCACCTGCAAATCAATGAGCATTTCCAACAACATGTTTCGGACTATCACATGCTTTCCCATTGTCTCCCGGACAAACTGATTGCGTGAGGCCAGTCCTGGTGGTTCAAAGGTCATAATGACAAACCTGACAACAAGTTCAAGCTCCGAAACCAAAAACCCATCTTCCAGAATAACACCAAGCAATACTACGAGCTTTTCTAGAACAGGGATTTCAACATCACCCCTCTGCAGTGTCACAAGAAGATGCTGAACAAGGTTTATCCTGCGTAAGATTGTCAGATTATGATTCCTATACCAGTGTATAGAAACCAACCTCTCAAGAAATCCAAGTAGTGCAATTTGAATTGCAACTGGAGCTGACACCCACAATGTCCAATCCAGAAGGACATGCTCGACCATATCAGCATTTGATAGAACAATACAGTTTGAACTTTCTTCATGCAAATCTGAATTGTCAAGCTCTGATATGTGACTGAATGAATCCTTCTGGGCAGAGAAATCATCCAAATC
This sequence comes from Apostasia shenzhenica, assembly GCA_002786265.1. NCBI lineage: Eukaryota > Viridiplantae > Streptophyta > Magnoliopsida > Asparagales > Orchidaceae > Apostasia > Apostasia shenzhenica. The sequence goes on along the minus strand of KZ452167.1, from coordinate 231,306 downwards.
ACCATGAGAGCCAACTGACGAAACGTCATCAGAATATTTCGTCAGAGTAAGATCCTCAAAGCTAGCCTCTGGGGAAGTTCCAATGGGGAACGATAAACCCCTGTGTATTTTAGATTTCTGAGGCTCTGAAAAGGAAGCTTCACATGCTGCAATCTGAAAGAATATCTCAAGCGATTGCATGTCAAACAATGACATCCTCCTATGCAAGAAAAGCGCAAGCAGATGGTACCCTCTTAAAGCTTGCATTTCTAGAACATTCTGGGGGCATTGATGAAGTGAGCAAGCGAGCAACTGCAGCGACATAAGGAGCATGTCCCTAGTTTCAGCAGCTTCAACAAGAGAAAGGACTACAGACATCCCACCAATTGTGCGTATAGTGTCCCCAATTACACGCTCATTGCATATATAGATATCTCCATTAAGACGACCATAACGAGGTATACCTATAACATAAAAAATTGCTACAGAACATGCTTAAAATTATGGATATTTATCTACATAACACGTAAAAGTTTCGTGCTTAGATATTAAACTCCTTAGTCTTGATAATTAAGAGCAGCGCAAGTGAAATAAACAAAACAAAAGTAAAACAATGATCCGATGAAGTTATGACACTTCGAAAATAGCTGTCAAGCTTTCACCTTATTTGCATACATAATGTGAAAAAGTTGCATAATATACATTAGAAAATTGCAAAAAGGTTTTTAATTACATATTAAAATCCTAATGCTAGCATCTATGGAGGCTAACCATGGAAATTAATTTGAGTTACCCCACGTAAAGCACTACAACATGAGTTACTTTTGTACTATTTAGCTTATTTACAAGATCATTGTAATGCCGTAAAAATTTGCTTAGTGTTAATTTTGCATTGGTGTAATGATAATTATGTTTAAGACATTAATGAAAATATTTAAATTGTTAATTGCTACGTTTAGTAAAAAAATAATAATAATTTTGTTAATAGTGTTAAAAGTGACATAAATGCTATGATTTAAAATCCATAGACCAACATGCAAAATCCCTAAGACCTTAGGGACATATATGCAGTTTACCCTTAAAATTTAAATAGATGAAGTATGAATGAAAGCTGGGGAATTACACACCACCAATTGGAGAAGCAGCAGCTGATGTTGGATCAATAAGATTGAGCAAGGATAAAGTTCCAGATGCTCGAGATGCATCAGAGGATGTTCCATCAAATGCAAATATTAGCTTCTTCCCTGACAGCTGTAAAGCAAGGGTTCCTAGTCTCTCCAAATCCCAAACTATTCCACTGCCATCCTTTTTGGTATTCACCTGCTTGACAGAATTGTCAGTTTTCTGCATATTAGTAGTTAAAGACAACTCGGAATCCATTGAATCTAAGATAGCCATGGTACCCCCACCACAGGCCTGGCTTGGTACAAATCGAAGAAGCTCAGTATCCTGGAACAGTCCCCTATATCCTTGGCCAAGAATAAACATGAAACATATGTTGCCTGCAGTAAGTACTTCCTCAAACAGATAACAGCTACGAAGCATCCAAGACAGATCCGAAACTTTAGCAAAATTAGATGGAGTTCCAAGGGTAACTTGTAATGATTTTCCAATAGGAGAGGGTGAATATCCAAGCTTTCCAGTATGTCTCAGCTTCCCATCAAGATAAATATTTGCTATACTGGACTGGAACAAACCAGCCAATGCATTAGGCTTGCTATGAACAACAGCAAGATGATGCCAAATTCCTTCTTCTATTTCTATAGAAGGAAATGATAGTGAACAAGAGTTGCTTGTTGCAAGGGTTAAAGCACCATTATCTTGAAGATAAAGTTCTGCATAGAAAGCATTTCCATCATCGGCAGCTCCAACAGAAAAGATGCGCAACATGACCCCGCCAGAAGTGCTTCTTCTAGCACCTCCAAGCTTCGCTGAAAATTCTGATTCCCTATTCTGATTTCTGAAGAAGTTATGAAGCTTAAACCAGCAAACAAAGGAGTATCCAGCAGCAGGAGGCCATGTTCTTTCACCAAGAGATACCTGAACAGATGCATAACCAACTTTGTCCATATCCATCTCAACAAAAGGAGCTAAGGAAGCACTCTTTGACCTTATATCTTCGATCTGAATTAGCTTTTCCATCATATCAACAAGAAGGTATCCAGAACTTTTTGCTTTCATCTGAAGAACATATCTAACTAGTAATCGAAGCTCATAAGAAGAAAGCCTGTAATCATCAGGTAAGATATTTAATGCAACTTTATATAATAACACGATCAAATATTTGATGAGAAGTGCTAATGAGAGAGATTACCTGTAAGCACCAAGCACCTCCACAATTCTTAAAGCATGAAAGAGTAATGGAGATGATCCAGCAAGAAAAGGGTTGATTGTCTCCAGAAGCAGTCCGACGCAACCTATAAAGTAAGCATACCCACTTAGGCAGAGCACATAATCACAAGCAAAAAATTAAAAGCGATAGTTAAATTTATGCTTTTACCAACATAAGTTAAGTTTTCTTGATTGAAAGGGCCGGTATGAGCAAGGTTCTTGATGAACTTCAGTACATCCAGCTGTACTTTTGGAGTAAAAAGCAACAAGGATCTGATCAACACAGCCACCGCACTAGCATTATACACCCGCTCTTTGTCAGTCCTGTCTACAGAAAATGAAGAGATTGAAAAAAAACCATATTCCTCCTCAAACATATCAGATGAGGGACCACTTTCTGCTTGAAGTGAACTAGATGGTGGAAGAACAGTTTCAAGAGAGAGTTCCAGCAACAGCTGAATTACTTGTTTTTCACAATCCACACAAAGCAAGCCAGACTCACACAGAAGGTCGTAAAATGTCTGTGAAGACATGATTGTATGGAGTTTAACACGGTTTATCGGATTATTGCTAACTGCTACTGTTATTACACGTAATAGAAAGCTGAAAACTTTCATGTTGGCCATAAAAGAAGATTGCCCATCAGTATCATCTGCGTTTTGGAAACTATGCAACACAGTCAATAGAAGGGAAAAGCCAGTGGCTTCACCAAAAACTCGTTGTGCTGAAGTATTTGACCCAAGAATTCGCCATAATGCTCCAAAAATGTCGCACTTGGCATCATTTTCAAGTTCGTATTGAGATCCGGATACACTAGTAACCATTCCGCTTTTAAGAATTTCAACCAGTGATCCCATTTCTTCAGGATGCGCCTGAGAAATTACAAATTATTAGAGGAGAAAAAATAAATATGTAAGTATGATGCACCAACATGATTAAGAACGAATGCTATCTTGAAAAATAATTTCTTAAGCATATAAGCCTAATGAAACGCTAGATTTTTATAAATTAATTCCCTCAACCTCAGTGTGATCATCTTTCTTTAAGTTCCTAAGACCAGCCATGATGCCACCAAATTGGTGTACTATCACATACCTGCTGAGAATCTTCAATTATAAGGCATGACAAAAGTCGCAACACCCCTGACCGATGGCATTCTGATGCTAAAAAGGGAAGAACGGTACTAACACCATCCTTTGATCGGAATGACTGCTGGTTAGTGTCAGCTTTCTTCAGCAATGAAAAAAGGCAATCCCAGGACACCGCAATAGTTCCCTCATCCTCGAATATGGGAAGGCCACACGAAGCAGAACTAACAAATTTAGGTGAAGACAGAATGATATCTTTCTCCTCCATATGTTTCTTGAAGCTGCTTGAACTCAGCGTCCTCTCTAAAGCGCTGGGCTTTTTATTTTGCTGCTCAACACCAGAGATAAAATTATGCTGCTTTAGATCATCAAGTAATACCTCAAGAACACCAACTTCCCTAAGAACTTTTTTATACTGCTGATCAAAGGATAACAGCTTCACAAAGAAGGCAAGAATCATCAGATTCAAATTTGTTGTTACTGCCTGCTGCAGTAAGCAACATAGAGAAAGCAATTCTTGTTCTGGAACACAATTCACAACTGTAACAGCATACTCCAATATTTTAAGAATCATTTCCTGAAACGATACAGGAAACCTTGCCATATTTAAAATGAAGAGAGGAACAGTCCGCAACTGCTGACACAACTTGTAGTTATCAAGATGACTTGAAAATATTTTAAACATTCTGTTCAGGACCTCTTCTTGCAGTTCAATGTTGTCAGCTTTCAGAAAAATGTCCTGCAGCATCTGAATAGCTTCAAGATCCTTAATCCTCATATTACCCTTATCCCACATCTCATCAAAGAAACGTTCTCCAGAAGATGTATGGCTTCTGTTATGACTAGACGCCTTCCCATTATTGGTTATTAAAACTTTCCCACCAGAAGAATGTTCGGTGGGGCTGGTTTGTGCAAGATTAACAAGAACATCAAGCAGCCTAGATAGCGTTGGAGAAAGTTGGGAACGTGTGGCGTCTTCACTACTAGAATACTCTGATTTTACTAAAGATAAATGCCCATCATCTGAATTGGAACTTTGATCGAAAGAATTTGGAATAGTTTGATTCTTATGCAAGCTGGATAGTGTCAATGCAAACTGAACGAGAAATTGATAGCCATGTGCATTGTGTATATCTTCCCTAAGTCTGATTGAACCAGCCTCTAAAAGCAAAATTGAATTACATCATGTTAACAACATTGTATTCAGTAAAAGAATAAAAAATACTGAATATACATGGAAACTGGAAGAACATAATAGAAAGTCATAGATGAACAAACCAGGTCTCGATGACAACTCCACACATTCCAGTAGCAAGTCTACAATACCCATTGTGTATGCCGGATCTCCTTTCTCAGGATTAAAGTCTTTCACGGCCGTTAAAAGAACTTTTATCTAAAGACAAGACCTAGTATCTAGTGAGATAAGCCTGACTTGAAAGATCAAAATGAAGAAGGATGGGATGAAAAGTATGAAGCAATCAACAGAAATAGCTTACGGCATAAACATTATAGTGGATGTTTGTATGTAGTTGCAAAAAAGGAACTCCACTGTTCACATTTGCCAAATTGATAAATACATGCTGAACAAAAATGTGTATTTCCAAAACCATCCAAAAGTTCGGTGAAAAATGCACTTCAAAATCCTTTCAATGAGCCAAGTGCCATAACCTTAGCACTCCACTTTTAGTGTACACATGCAAAAAATCTAAGAGCATACGGCAGGACCTTCCTTGGAAAAGCTATACCTGACAATTCCCTATAGGATTTTTGGTGGGGACACCATGATAGCCCGTTATTTATTTAGGGTTTACCTATGAATAATGTTGACACGTCAACTCGAAATGGAGGGCCGACATTGGATGGATGCTGCCTCGGGTTTGTGATCTGGTTGTTCTGGCGGAGCTTACCACGGCCTTATGGCTCTCGCGAAGCACAAGGATATCCCATTAACACGAAATTGGCTAAGGCATATGTGTCATGATCACAAATTCAGATTTGGGCTATTGGGAATGATATGATGTTAATTTATCTAACTAATATCAATTAAAAATTTAGAGCTGGTTTGAAAGGATAATGATTTGTCATATTTCTCCTATTAAAATATTTCTTATTCAGCTAACTGTATTTGAAAGTTTGTTTACTGTATTTAGTTTTATTTCTTTATTGTCATACTTTGGGATCTCTATAAATAGGAATCGCCTCGTATTGTAATAAAAGATTGTTATTGTTGAATGAAATAATGTTTGAGTTTTTTCAAAACTTACATCCACGTTAAAGGATCGATATTCTGGATAGGTAAGGATTAACCACTTGACTGTCTCCGCACGCTCGCCTGCCTCCGACAATGCCCACCTCCCACAAGCGTCCGCATCTAGCACCTCGCTCATGTGCCTGCTTCCAACGCTCAACCCACCTCCTCCGCCCAAGCTCCCAGCTGCCTTAATCCATATAGCTCGCCTCTCTGTAGCTAAACTTTCGGCCCACCTGCACAACGATAACTACAGCATCCGTAAGTCCATGCACCGCTCACGCTTGCACACGAGCCCACCGCGTGCCCGCTGCTGAGCACGCTCACCACTCCAGCGACTGAGCGTGCCCTGCTTCGGCGGCTGGGATCACTCCACGCCCGAGGCCTAGCGCGCCCTGTTGGCTCCCGCGCTAGGTCCACTACTTCGGGAAGGCTAGGAATTAATTGTAATGGAATACCTTGAACTCTAAAGCTAAAGTATAAATTCTTTCTGAATCAAATTAATCTAATTATTTAATTTTAATATAAAATTATCTGCTTGACTTAAATTATTCATTTGGCTCTAATTGTGTGACCATACATTTATCTGAACAAAAATTACTGTTAGATTTTATCTGTGAGATATCAGTTCTAATTTCTAAACCTTAGATCTGATATATTGAACTTAACTCGACTCCCCTAATCTAAGTTGATAAATTCTTATTTATCACAATTCAAGATAATTAAATTTTAAAATATTTAATATGTGAGATATAAAATCTTATTTATGATAAATTTAAATTTTAGAAAATACTTGTGTGCTTAATCTAAATAATTTGTTAATTAATTATTGCTAATTATAAACTTAAATCTTATTTCCATTCGAGTCCCGTATCAACTTTACCACAAATCAATTTCATCTGCTTCATCCTTCATCCACATCAACCCACAACGCCAGCCCCTGAAGCCCCACCGATCTGTTCCCTCCACTAAAACAACACTCTTGCAGTAATACACAATTCAAATGTAAAAAAGCAGCCAACATCTTTTCAGTCTTATTTCCAAAGATGTCAAATTACAAAAGAGACCAAAACTACAAGTAAACTCATCCATTTAGAGACATAATCCAGATAGAAATGATACTTTCTATTAGCCAAAATAGTTTAGCATCTAGTCATTCAAAGCAGGAAGTACATAGCCCTCTATTTATCACATACGCAAAGTAGAACCCTCCAAATCACCCTAGTTCCTAATAGGCATTACAAATTAGAATAAATTGTGTTTCATTCAATATAGCTATTTTTCCACAAAACTCATATAGGCATTACAATGTACAAAAGCATGCAAAGAACACTTGGTTTTCATAATCTGTGAGATCAGTTTTGCTTGCCCATGATGTTTTAAAAAACAGTTTCCCATAATAATCATAAAAATATTTTCCATATAACCAGTATATGGTAAAAATGGAAAGATATCCGAAAATAGAAATTTACATACCAGATGGTGATTGTGTATGTACTTCGCAGTGCTTCCATTATCATTGGCAAGTAGTAGACCTAGTATCTATGTCAATGACATAACAGCAACAACATAAGAAATCAGTATTTGGCAATCATACTTCACTGAATCACTATGACAAGGACAAATAGTCAAACTTTCTATGCAGTACAAAATACAGACCTGCATGGCATGCCTATGTAATTGAATGGTGTGCAAACGAACAAGACCGTCTTTAAATTGAGAGAATACTTTCAAAGAACCATTTGTGACCATATGAAATAAAAGATGAAGTGAATCATCTTCAATCAAACTTGGTGCAGCTGAAGGATGGCTTGCTAACGCCTTCATGATATGCACTATGCTTCCCTCAACCTGATGCCAACAACAATGAACAGACCTTTTATCTCAGTAATACAGCCGATTGAAAGAGAAAACATAAACAAATTAGGGTAGGAAAGCTTTCATGACTCATGTGTTGCATTTTTGGCTAGCAGTTCAGGATTTACATTCAATTTCCTCAAATCTAATGTGGCTCATGGGTATATTAGCCGTTTTTTGCCAATTGCAAATATATGACTTCATATGAAATAAAACTCAGTCCGAATGCACCCAAATAAATGATGCAAAATCAAATATGTGCTTATTTGAGAGAGAGAAGTATTAAAACATAATACTGCATGTTTTAGCAATCCTCTTAGAAAAAAGATCAATTGTGGCGAAGGTTGTTTTTAATGGTCATATACCTCAAGTTGACGAACTCGTGCAGTATCTCCACCAGCATTTTCGATGGTTGAAAGTGAATCATCTACTATAAATTGTTTTTGACTAGATTCGTCAGGACTCAGTAGTGCATTCAAGATGCTAATAAGACAGCAAAGAATACCGGAGTCCAATAGTGGTTGTTTATCAACAGGCTGTCAAAAATAACAAAAAAAAAACTTTTCATTTAAGTGTTAGTTCATGACTAAATAACTTAAAAGTCTATAGAAGTACACAATGCCACAATTGTCATTTCATTAGAAATAAAAGATAATTTTGATGCCTTCTTACACAATGGAACAACAACGAAAAAAAAGACATTTAAAAAATGCCAAACAGGAATCTATTATCAAAAGCTTCCATAATAGATTCTAGTACGAGAGAGGGAGGGAAGTAGTATCAACGAGTTAGGTGAAGCAACAAAAATAACAACCCAATTTTGGAATATATCCGACAACATAGTTCATTAGACAAGTCATTAAACGGATTGACCAATTCCAGACTACCCCAAGCCTCCTGAAGGCACTACAAAAAAATTTAATATGAAGGCTTTCCAAACCTGTAAAGAATGAGCTGAATTTATGTGATGCTAAACATATACTGCAAAACACCATTATTCTTGGAAAAAACTTGCCCAACCTTGTATAAAAAAAAAGCAATCTTGCACCAGAATGCCCCATATAGTACATTCAAACATAAAAAACCAATAATTACTGTTTATTAACATCAGAAGAGGAATAGAAATAACATTTATATGAATCATTTACTTTTGAGAATCACATTGCATTTAAAACATATAACCAAGTAATCATACTATATTGTGTGAATGTGCCAATGCGCAAACCATATCCTCCCTAAGAAGCCTTAATCATTATGCAAATATGTAACTTTTGGACAGCTCAAATTTTCCTCAAGTTAAGCTACTACTGGAAAGTTGAAAATTGCAACAAAAAATGATATAAATTCACCATGATATGCAAATATCCATAAAAATCTGTAATTGAAAAGATTTTCTGTTTCAAAGCTTTATGCAAAAGTTGGCAATTAAATCAGTGAATTTTCGCGAATTGAACTGACAAGAGACAATGAAGAAGCAACATAATTCTGCTAATAAAAGCAGCCATACATACATGCAATGCAAAAGTTATCAAGGGCTTCCAGTCATTAATGCCAGCATAAACTTTGATGTAATTGCAACCATATCATTTTTAATGTGTCTAAAATATAGCTATGTCACCGTTCAAGTGCATGATATGAATCCGCATATGAAAAAGCAACGAGAAAAAGGAGAGATGATAGCTACTGCATTAAGCTTGTTTAGATAAAATAAGATTTGATTTGGAGCATTTGTCCAATTCTAGCGTTCAAAAAAAGAAAAAGAAATGACATGGAAACATCAAACAGTAACTACAAAATGTAGCTGGAATTGTGAAAGTGATGCTTCACAAACATGCATGATAAGGTCATGGTCAGTACAATGATACTAGAGTACAGTAAGTGTAGCATAACTTCATTCTATTAGTAGAGGCCAGCAGGAAAAAGATCTTGTAATAACCTGATTTCTATGTCTATATCACCAAAAGTTCTAAATGCGAAATGATAGCATTCTGACAAAATGGAATACAAGCTTATCAACAGTATATTGATAAGAACATCAAGACATACCCCTGTCACAAGAACTTCAACAGCATATAGTAAATTTGAACCTGGGATGATGCCATCCTGCAGGTTTAATCATTTATAATTAATCACAAACAACTGCACGGCATTTATGAAAGCTTGTCATATCAAGACAATTTTAGAGAGCTACAAACCTTTGTGACTTGAGAAAAGAAGTTGACAATCTTCGCAACTTGCAAAGATCTTCCCTTACTATACATTCTCAACTTCTCCACATCTGTCACAAAAGCCCTTCCAACAACAAAAGAAAAAATGTGTGCTTCAACTAACCTGTAATTAATAAATCATTTAATTAGTTTAGATTATGAAGTGCACACATCAGAGGAGGTAAAAATTAGGCTTTCCACTAAAATAGCAATCTGCATGCAATTTCTAAAGGGCAAGAAACACGCAAAGTATTGAATTGTTTAATTTTCATGCCTGAGGGCTGTTTGTTTGATATGTTAAAATTAATCTAGTTTAATTTTAAACATGCATATCACATCACACATAAAATTTAATGTTAAAAATTAACTATATTTTACATCATACACATAATTCAAAATAAAAAATTAACTTTATTTCACACACTACGCATATACCAAAATAATAACTAACTTTATTTCACATTATTCATAATTTTCAATAAAAAAATATCTTCATTTATGTTTAATTTTAACATAGTTAAAATTAAACTCTCTAAACAAACAGAAATTATAAATGATTCCAGAGTATGGAATTCAAAATTTATTTTGAATAAACTGGGATCTCCGACAACTACACCACAAAGCAATAATGATGTATTTAACTAAGCCACATTTCACCCACTCCTATTCTCTTATTTATTTGGCACTAATTTAATCTCATCCCAATGGGACACATATGACCTAAAGTTCATCCACTTGAATTGAGATGAGACCACAAATGCAGCCAACCCTTGACCTCACAACAGCAGGAACCTTGTGTATTAGGTACCCCCACTGATTGTGTGCTTAGATAATCCACCAACAAGACGCAAGAAATCTGGCGCTAGCCAAAAGCTCTACGAGATAGGTAATGCATCCATCAATAAGATTTTGGAACCATATACATGTCTATTTCCTATTGAGCATCCAAAAACTCATGCTGAACCATATTGTCTATGCATCCACCGTCCAGTGTAGCTGATTCAACTTAAATCTATGTTTTGGGATTTTCTTTTGCATTTGTTATAGTAAAATTTGATGAAAGTCATATCTTGAAGTAATAAATTGCAGGGAGTTCAGGTTAGTGATTCGCATCGACATGTTCATTTCAATTGCTAACATGTTGATTTCAATTGCATAAATCTGTGTGCCAATGCATGCTATTCCATTACCCATATTATCATAATTGTAATCTAATCCTAGATCCTTTTCATTTCAGATTCTAGATCTAGGGACATTATTCTCCACATATCAGTTCATACCATTCTGCAGTCACAACATACAAATTGTAATTATCGTTCATATTGGTTATCTGAATCAAATTCATCATATTTGAGACATCCCTCACAGGGTCACGCCAATCCTACATCCCAAACTAGTTCTAGTCTTTATAGATAATGCATTTTTAACATTTAAATTGGACCTGCCTCCTAAAAAATAGGAATAAGGAAAATCACCCTTAAAAGAAACATTCCAACCAACAAGTTTAAACTTTTAGGTTAGTTTGTCACAAGAAATTTAACACGGAATCAAAGCCAAAGTTCTTGAGTTTGAGCCCTAGTGTCCTCCCAATTTCTAAGCATAAGGTTATAATATATATATATATATATCTAAAAGGGGACTTATGCTGCATTGAATTCACTCCGATAAGGCAAATGAGCTTACAAGTAGGGGACATGTGAGAACATAAAATTATCCTCATGCTATCACTAAAAGCTTAATTTTCTAGGAAAGTTGATTATTTGAGATTTAACACACACAATATATTAACCATTTACCAACCAGAATGACTTTTTTGTACTTAGCCATACTTAAGAAGTGAATGGCATAAATATAACAATAACAAGAGCAATTCTATGAAAAATAGTTAGGACATAAAAGAAAATTAGCATTTTCACAGAGCACATTTAGATTATCTAGTTACAACAGAACATACATTACATAAGAGGAAAATTAAGCATAAAACAAAATGGAAATATAAACGTAGAAAATAGGGCAGGTAATTCAATAAAGAGAATGCCTTCTTACTTTGTAACTAACTGAGCTACATCATAATGCTGCTTCACTAATCTACAAAAGGAATCTACAGCCATGTTTAAAGCAATTTCTTTCTCCTGCCAAAAACAGTTTTTTACAAACATCATGCAACCATTATGTAAACAACTAAAAACATTACACTATATAAAACAGGTTGTTCAAGCATGATTAAGTTGAAGAAACCTTTTCAGAGCTGGAAGAGCGGAATTCTTCCCAGAAGCGCTTAAAGTCAAACTCCAAATCATGTCTGCCTCTGCATTTGCAAAACATGTGCTAACTTAATTCCCAGAATAACAAAATTACAAGGTCATTTTTTAATAAAATAAGATATAATAAAAAGAACGGAAAAAGTAACAATTAATAAACATACAAGAAATGTGCATATTTTCTTGGTAAAGATAAACAACATTTCAGTTACCAAATAATATACTCACAAAGATTCAACAAAGGTTATGTCAAATCATAGTAAAGAGATGATCAGCAAGATCTAGACCAAATTTTCATTATAGATGGCAGGCATTGTAACACCTGAGAAAATGTACTAATGAAAAATAATAATAATAATAACTTTCAAAATAAAAATAAAAAACACTTTAATAATACTTCACATGCTTTAAGGATTCTATGAGAAATCAGCAATCACATCAGCATATATGACGTGTCTCCTTGGCCAACATAGAGTGCCATACTTCCATTATTTGAGCAAAAGTTGAACTTAGTTTTCATACTGTCTTTATCCTTTGGAACTTCCTCCGATGTAGTTCCATATGGCAACAACTGAATCCCCAGGCTAATGTGACCCATATCCCACAACTACTTACACATTCTTTATTCAACAAACAGTATGTTCAACTATGAGTGTATCCACAAGATCAGTTAAAGCACGTGAATAAAGAACTGCTTAAGCTGACATTAGTTCAACATGAACTGGACGCTCAACATGAACATGGAGAAAATAGCTAGAGGGGTAATCTTGAACCACATTTGAAAGTACTGCCAGTAACCTTGTAAAAAAGCAAAAAGATTTTTCCAAAAAAAAAAAACAAAAAGAAGAACTCAAGTAGCAGCACAAATCATACTATTGTTATAGGTTCATGCACTCGTTCAAGCAAACCAGGATTTAATAGTAAGAAAAGTCTTGAAGAAGCAAGGGAATAAACTAAGGAAATGAAAGACACCCTCATAGGAATCATTAGTTATTGCCAAGCACAATAATGGCTTAATTTACAGCTTTAGTTGATGCCATGCTTAAAACATAAGAGACATGCAATAACTGCATGCACTTAAAAGCAAGAAACAGATAGATAAACAATTAGTATCAGATCTTGAGGCATTCAAAAGGAACTAAAATGAAAATCAATACGGAGAAGTAAGAAGAATGGAAGGCTGGGCTTAATAACACGTACAAGGTACCATGATATTAATGGTCAGAGTACAAGCAGTCTAATGCTTGATGGGAACACTTTGGTTGGATATCACAACAGAAAATGCTAGAGTAAGGCTCTGTTTGGTAATAAAAAAAAAAAGAAAATTTGGTTGGAATTTTTAGTGATTTTTGAAAAATGTGTATGATGTGAAATAAAGTAAGTTGGTTATATTAAAAATTATGTATGATGTGAAATAAAGTTGATTGATTTATTGAGAATTGTGTTGGATGTGAAATAAAGTGATTGTTTAATGTTGGAATTTGTGTGAGATGAAATATAAAATAATTTTTTAAGTTTTTTTAAAATAAATTTAAGATTTTGGCCATGGGTAATTTTAGCCATGATTTTTAGTCCATTGCCAAACAGGGCCTAAGAGTAAGCATGAAAATGAACTATATGAACCAAATGATGCAAAAAAACAGAAAACCTAGACTAATGCAAATTCAGTCTTTAAAGAAGAAAAAACTAGAAGAGAATATTAAATATCTATCCTAAGAGGTAATGAAATGCAAATAAGGGTTTGTTTGACAAATGACAATCCTACGGGTTTCATTATCATCTAAGCCAATCAAGATAAATCAGATCAGGATAAAAAAAGATTGTAGAAATCATGCAAAACTTTGTGTTTTACCATTCCAATAGCAAATTCACAAATAAGAAACCAAAAGATATCCATCATGTTTTGTGAGGACATTCCATTTGAAATAATAATAATCCCTAGAAAGATCGAATCCAGTTAGAGGATGTCAAGAAAAAAAAAGAAACTGAGAAGACCGAATTGTCAACCTGATTAGATATTTTCAAGATAATAATGAGTTGGAAAGAATCAAATGGAGTATTCTCATCAACAACGAGTTTGCAAATTCATTTTCATACCATAATAAACTCCATTTCATCCCGTTCAGGAAAGAAATTGCAATTATATGATAGACTAGGAAGCAAATCTATGGTAGTCGACAGATCCCCAATGAAACTAAAGAAACAAACTAACAAGCCAAATAATAAATCAATTAACCAATCACATAACAAAAAGATAACAACACTCATCTTTAACAAACTTCAATAATAGTTTGTCGTAAAATCCACATTGCTGCAATTCAATTACTTTCCTCTTGACAGATCCTTCTGTCAAGGTAATAATTGTTTACCAATGTTCTCATTTCATACACTAATTGTTCACTAGATGCTTCATTCAATTTGGGTCTATCAGATGCAAGTGAATCATGACCATCTAATGGCTCTCAAGGAACTATACAAAACCTATCAGTATTGAATAACAAAAGCACAAGAACGTGTTTTCAGAAATTAAAACTCCAGGTCTGAAAATGTGCTTCTCAGAGATTTTCACATGTTTTCTAGATGCTAACTGATGCGTCCAAATTCAGGTACAAAAAACCTGCTATTAACTATCTTCAAACACTACGCATTTCACTGATACTTCTCAAATACATCTTCTTTAAACACTAGATGCATAAATTGAGTTGACTTATGTTTGAAAATCTGATGTGCAATTAACCATGATGTCCATAGTACATCAGAACAAGGACACTTATCCGCAGGCCATCTATGACCCTATCCTGCTATTTAGTGACAAAGACCTCCCGCCCCAGATTTCATAGGCATCACAAGGAAAGCAATCTGAGAAAAAGAGTTCATCCTGTGCAGTTAAGTGCAGGTACTGGTCACTTTAAAGTAGTGGCAAAAGGGATAAACAGAAGAAAATCTTTGAAGGAGATCAAAATTTCACGCGCCCATCCTCTTCTAACAATACACCACTTTTAGATATGCTTTTATACCAGTCAAAAAGGGGGAAAAAACAAATATTTAAGCACGATCCAGGCAGCTTTCCCTCCGAAAGTCTACCATCAACAGAACCTTGAGACAAATCAGGAATCCGAATCCAAAAAAATGCACATGAAATCAGCGAACAGAAGGAAGGAACCTGGCAGGTGACGAGCTCGGGGAAGCATATGGAGTCAAGACGGAATCCGGCGCCTCTGAGGCTCCAACTCCGGACGCCGCAGCGGCGGCAGCGGCGGCAGCAGCAGCAGCTAGCGGGTTGGCGGGTTGCGGTTGGCTTTGCGATAGACCGACCTTCTCTTTGATGTCCTTCAGCAATGAGGACCATCTCATCGTTTTCCGAGATGATTGGAACATATGCTGCTCATCCGACGCCCTTCTCCCGATCGACCACGAACCCTAGATCCAATCCCTCCGATCCGCCGCAGTCCCGATGCCCCCAACGCCCAGCCCCGATTCTTCTCCGTCGAGAATATCGAATCAGATCGAATCCAGAGAAAGAATCCAGCGGCAGAAGGCAGCTCCGATAGAGAGAGGGTTCGAGGTCCGATGCAGATCTGCTGGGCTTTTCCCCTCCTCCTTCCCGGGTCTTCGCCGCAATTTCTCCTCGCAAAATGACTTTTTTCTCTCTCCTTCCCCAATTCTTTCTATATTTTCGGGGTTTTATTCGAACGATGACGCGATTTCCGTTGAAGAGAAGAAATTCGGAGCATCTCTCTCTCTCTCTCTCTCTCTCTCTCTCTCTCTCTCTCTTCCGCGGGAGAGCTCCGGTCGGACGCGCTCCCTTTCTCTTCCAGTCGCCGCCCGCTCCGGCTCGATAAATCGCTGATTCCACGTAGGATGCAAGGAGTTGCCACGTGGCGGGCGGAGAAAGATGTGCAGGCCTCTTTATTTCTGAGCTTCTTAATTCTTTTCTCCCCACTCTTCCTCACCCAGAAAATCACCCACCAGGATTATGTGGGCCAGCGTTGGGTGTGTTGCAGTTTCTCCTTGTTATAAGGTTAATGAAATCTTTCGAAGACCGCGTTGCTTCTTGTTTTCCTGCAGCGCCGGCGTGGCGACAATTTTGTTACGGTCACCGCCGGTGACGGTAACCTCCATATATGATGCGAACGTGCTCAACTCGAATTTGGTAAGTGAAAAAAAAAAAGAAAAAGCTAAATTATTGACAAGTTCATCGTATTTTTAAAAATTTTAATTAAATTCCAAAAATTTTAAAAAAAAGATTTTTATGATTTTAATGGGAGATATAAGTAAAAAAAAAATTAAAAATATAAACTAAAGTATAATTATAAATGAACGATAAAGAGCAATCAATAATTTACCTTATAAAATAATAATTAAAAAGAGTATAATGCTATGTTGCCAATTGGCATAAAATTACTAAAATAGTATTTAAAAATTTATAGAGCTTCACAATATTTATATAAAACAAAAAAATTATAAAAAAATAAGAAAAAAATGAGAAATATACCTGAAATTTCTTATTTAAAAAATAATTTGTGTTATTATTCAAGCTCAAGTCTATTTTAATTTTCGCTATGATGAATCAAATTAAATTAATTATGCAAGTAATGTGTGCTTTTTTTTCATGAACTAAATATAAATGATATTGATTCTAAATTAAGGCTAAATTTGTGTAATTATATTTGGTAGGATATGATATTTTTTTATCTCATAATTCTGCTAAAAAAAGAAAAATATGTTACTAAAATTAGTGTATTTTTATGGACTTTTTTTAGTAAATAAATGCTATCCATACTTAAAAAGGCAATATATATTTATATGATTTCAATAATTCTAATTCTATGGATCATATATCATTAATAATCGTACCTCATGATTTTAGCTATCAATTAAAATCTTAAATTTCGGATGAGTGCTTCTTTTTGACTATTTTAGCTTTTTTAATCATGGGGATTTAGATCTAATTTTTCTTTCTATATTTTGATTTTTATTGAAGATGTGCTTCATCAAATGATAATGGAGAGTCAATCACGCATGTGTTTTTATAAAAAATTATTATGTCTTGAAATTTTTGAGAACTTATCAAATAATATAATAAAATATAAAACAAATTAAAAAATATCATTATCTTACATGCAGCTTAATAATTAAGCAGTAATATCCTTTTCAATAGCAGAGTCACTGCTATGGAAAACAAAAAGAGAAATTTCATTTCAAAAATGTTACGCGCGTGTGAGGAATGAAAAAGTTTTAGGAGCTAAATAGTTAAAAATATTAAATACAACTAATTGAAAGTCAATATTATAAGCTTAAAATCTCAATTGAAAAAAAAAAAACGTCCTAAAAGTTAAAAATTTTAAATTTTACTACTCTTTTTTCTTTTCTTAGCCTCCTCCTCTAGGCTCCCGCATATCATCACTCGCTCAATGTTATGCTGTTGGTAGCTCTTTCCTCATGTTAGGTGTCGCACTATTCTCTATTATATATCAAAGAACGATTATCGTAAATGAAAAAAAGGATTAAAAATTATAAATCATGCCACCTAAGCATGGACTCACATATATAATTTTATGTAATGCAAGTTAAATATGTTAACAACTCTTATTTTTTTTATGTGTGTAATACATGAATATTAAAAAAATCTAAACTATAAACCATGAAATTGAGGTGATTTAGGGTTTAGGTAAATATAATATTTACTATTTCACTCCTTATTTTAGGAGTTCAATATGAGAATATTAAAAAAAAAAATAGTTGGTACTCATACATTTATATTAATCAAGGTGATGCAACTAAAACAAATTAGTCAAAAAAATAAAAGGGCTAAATCCTATATAGGCTCATGAAATCTATGAATTTTTCATATTTTTCTTATTTAAGTTCCATTTGGCTAGAGGATCAAAATAAAAATTAAAATAGTACTAATTTAAATAATAATAATAATAAATAAATTTTTATTATATTCTACGTAATTTATAATATAAAAAATTTTATTTTATTTTATTTTATTTACTTAATTATTTTTAATAAAATTATCAACTTTATTTCATGTCCTAAATTAAAATATTCGAATTGTTTATTAAAAATAATTAATTATGTGAAACCGAATAATATTTTTATATTAAAATTTATATAAAATATAATAAAAATTTATTTATTATTATTATTTAAATTAGTATCAATTTGGTACTTAGGCCAAACTTTAGTGCAAATGTCTCATTATTCTTCCACTCGTCTTTTTTTTTTTTTCCTTAATATTGTTTATTATAAAAAAATTATATTTTTATCTTAATCAATATTTTTTTAATCAATTGCTCATAGTTCATTTAAAAGGTATTATTGAAATTCAGTTATTATAAAAACCATAATATTACTCATCATCATGTTTTCTTATAGAAAATTCAAGGTCTTTCATGAAATAATGTTAATTAGGAGTCATCCAATATGAAAGTCCCCTTAAATATCAGGGACCTATGAGTAACTAACCCATAAGAAAAATATAAGCCTTAGATTGGTCAAAAAGGCTAAACACAATCAACAAAACCATATGCATTGAATTATATTGTTTATTTGTCTTGTTGATGGTCAGCATAGCTATTCATGACCTAACCATAGATCCCACTAATAAAAAAAAATAAAAAATAATATTCCTCCACTAGTAAAAAATAAATAAAATTAATGATAAATTGCACTTGAAGATAATTACAAGCTGATCTTAATTTTTTAAATTACATCTAGGTCCCTATATCGTGTTTTGTATTGTTGTTATGTCCTAAATTAGACAATGCCACTAAAATCAACTTTAGAGACCTACTAATAATGTAAAACTTACTAAAGGGTCATAAATTAAATTTTTTTAAAAATCAAGACTAATTTTTAAAATCAACACAATCTCAGGAGCCCTAGTGTAATTTACTCCGGAAAGGTAGTGGCTGGGCAAGCCACGATTGGCTACGTCTAGGGCAGGTTCGGATGTATTTTCTATAAAAATATCTAGGGATAATTCCACTAAGGCCCCTGAGGTATACTCGGCTTGCCACGCCGGTCCACAATTTTAAAAACATGCCAAACAGGTCCAAAAATTTATTATATAGGTCATTGTGGTCCTTAACATTTACCAAAAGCTTCCAATAAGGTCCAATTAAACAGTTTCCGTTAAACATTCCGTTAAATAAAAATTTTAATTAAAAAATTATAATTTTTTTAATGTGAAATTACAATCGTACCCCCTCACCCTCACACGCACGAACTGCGCTCGAGCGCCGGCGATGCAGCGCCGTCGCCGGCGCGAACATCCT
>KZ452167.1:173633-204031 GCA_002786265.1 Apostasia shenzhenica | reverse complement strand
GGGAGCCGGCGCTGACGCGCGGACGCGCGCAGGGGCAGCCACCGAAAATTTAAAAGGATATAAAGGATATTTTCGTATTTTTGACAGTGTTTAACAAAAACTGTCACAGAAGAACCACAATGACCTATATAGTAAATTTTTGGACCTGTTTGGCATGTTTTTAAAATTGTGGACCAGCGTGGCAAGCCGAGTATACCTCAAGGGCCTTAGTGGAATTACCCCAAATATCTATTATACTTATCAAATGTATTAGAATATAATATTATAAATTTATTTTTAAATTATATATCTTTAATATTCTCTTTTGTTTAAGCTATTATAATGTTTTATGTACATAAATTGCTCAAATATATTTAAAAAATTCTTAATATATATATTTATATATACGTCGTACCAAATATGAGTAGAATCGATTACTTTTTGAACAAGCTAACTATGATCTAGAAGAAAATTGTGCTAATTGTGAATTGAGCAAATCGAGTGCAAGTGAACTTCAATTTTCAGATAAAATCAGGACGTCAAGCTACTTGCTCCAATCCATTAGCTAGCCTCGTGCTTACCAGTTGAATTGGATTATCAGAAATTTTTGTATCAGGTGCGTGCACTGTGTACATGCCAATCAGCGTGGATCACGTCAATATGTAGGGCTCATTTTTATTCACGTAGCTCATGCTGATTGGTGTGCGGTGCACGTACGTGATACAAAAAAATTTTCAACAAGATATCATTGTAGTTGATGGCAGTGTGTGAAACCAAACTTTTTCAATATTATATTTATCAGTATTTTTTTCATAAAAATATTTATTAGTATTTTT
Source organism: Apostasia shenzhenica (assembly GCA_002786265.1). Classification (NCBI taxonomy): domain Eukaryota; kingdom Viridiplantae; phylum Streptophyta; class Magnoliopsida; order Asparagales; family Orchidaceae; genus Apostasia; species Apostasia shenzhenica. Next base: position 203,216 of record KZ452167.1, on the reverse strand, counting down.
TAAGCCTAACTTTGACTACTTTGGCAACATAAGGTTAAGTAGATAATATCAATATGCATAATATTGATAATATGTATGTGATATGCATCGAGGTTTAAAAACTCGGTTTCAATTTTGACTTTGTTCACAAATTAAAAATATCAGTTTCAAAAATTTTGATAGTTTCGATGATTTTAATTTTGATTATTTTGAAATAATGTATGTCATAATTTTTTTTAAAGACGTGAGAGTTAACTTTCAGTCGAAAATAAAATCGACTTATTTTAGATCTGTCTTGATTAAAATTGAAATAAAATTGACGGCTCTTGCGAGTTTTGGCAAAACATAAAATGCATCAACTAATAAATAATTAATTTTAAGATAATTCTGTATAAAGGAATCAAAATTAATAATTATTAATCTTTTAGGCCTCATTTGATTCGAGACAGTTTTTTTGTCCAACACAAATTTCAACTATAAAAATTAACTTTATTTCACATCTAATATAAATACGAATATTAGAATTTAAAGTACTTCACATTTTACACACTCGAACCAAACGAAGTCTTAAGAAGCTTTAAACTGTTGTTCTTGAACACACCAATCAGCTTCAATTTGAAATTTTCGAGTTTATCCAATACTAATAGTTCAATAATAAATCATGTTAATGTATAAACAGTAGTTCTTACTCGTTATTCTAGACTTTGAAGTTATTACATGTCGATTCAGTTATATAATAAGATACTGTTGAGTCCCTTAAAGTTCTCTCCGACTACGTGATAACAGAGTTTATGATTCAATTGGGATCGAAAGATGCCCCTATGGGTTTCCCTCAAGTTCTATTATAGTTGAGTGACAATTCAAAAATCGGTAAATCTCATTATATCTCCAGATGGTTAAGCTTTTATGATTAAAATTGCTCGTAGAAAAAAAATTTAATGTCAATAAATTATTTTACGACGGAAGTGATTATTGAAATCGCGCATAAGTAATTATCCCGTGATAATACAATAGTGAACTAACGATAACTTTTAATATTGATACATATACAATCGATGAACATTATAAGTTTGATTATTAAAAATTTTGTGTAGTATACTAAAAGTATGTGAAACTAAACGATTCAAGTTCTGAATAGAATTATTAAATGATTTTAAAATATTAGTTAAATTTTATTAGAGGGCTAGTTGGATCAAATCTAATTAATTAAACTAAACATTATTAGCCTAATCAATGAAATTTCATATAAGTGAATTGTTATACATTTAATGTGTTGGAAATATAATTCCTATAGAATAGAGTATTGTTACCTCGTGATATGCAAAGCAGCATCTGGAGCGTACATGTGGAGAGCAACCCCAGTGACCAGACGAACGGTCAAGGCAAAAGGCAGATAATCTCCCCGAAGGCGAAAAACATCAAGATGAAGAGCCTCCAAGTCGAAGAGTTTTCAAGTCGAACATCCTTACCGATACAGACTGCTCGATAGGACGTGGAATGCCCCCCCTGCGCGTCATTAAAAGAGGTATAGTCTACAACAGACGTCGTATATCCCAGCATAACTGGCGGCCTACAGGATAGGGGAACAGTTCTTGAAGCTCCTTAGGCCATCCCACAGGTCAGAGTCATAAAAAATTCAGACTATAAATTGTAACCCAACGGAGAAGATGTGGTCTTTTCTCTCTTTTTGGGTACTCTTAATCTATTTTCAAAAACCCTTATTACCTTTGTAATACTTTTTTTCGACTAGTGGAGCTCACTTTGAAGTCACCCAGAGTGTGACGCCGTAGTTTTCTGTCCTACCGATTTTCACGTCTAAAAACAGTCTATTTTCGTTATCAACAAGTATATATGTTCTATGATGTTATTATGAGATACAACGAGAAATATAATGATATTTTCAAATAAATACAAATAAAAGAATAATGATGGTAAATATGAGTTTTTGTGTTTAATGTATTTTGTATTAATTAAAACTATTTTTTTCACCATCTTGCTCAAAGTGATTTTTAATTATATTATCTGTAATACACTTTGAATTTAGTTTATTGAGATATAAATCTTTAAATATTTACTATAATTAAGAAAGCTAAAAAGATATATGAATTTGTGCAAATTTAACTAAAACTTGCAATATTACAATGAATTAGTGTAATATATGTAATTATTTTTTAAATATTTAAGTGGAATATATAATTTTGACAAAATTTCATATTCCATACATAAATTTTGCTAAATTATTTATCAAGCTTGTGATATTATTGTTTTCAAGTTATTAGATGCCAAAAAATTATTACGTCTGGACCATTCGCAATCTTTAGCGCCTAATGGCCGCGCGCTATATTGTATGCATGTGGGCTCCATTGCGTATGTGGTAGGCACTTATTAGATGCGAAACGGTACGCTATCTACACTCAATAATTATTTTTAGATGCTTTATGGTGCTTAACATAGATTAGATTATGCGCTCATGTTATCCTAAATTGAATTATTTTCGATTAAATCATTTTGAAAAAGATACCAAATTTAGTTTTGAATGAAACTCAGTAGTTTCGGTAATTGTATTCAAGTTTTGGCCAAAGCTATTGATACTCGTATCTCTCTAAAAAAATAATATTCAATAATTATCATTAATAAATTTATTTTTAAATTAATAAAATTTAAATAATTTATAAAAAAATTAAAATTATCAATACTTAAACTACCGAAATTGTCAAATTTGCTGAAATTGATACATTCATATTGTGAGCGAAACCGAAATTGAAACTAAAAACTTTACGAACAGAATGGTGTGAAAGTAAGTGGTTAGCAATTCAAATTTTCGAGTTGATTTTGAATTGTCGAGCAAGTTGAGTTTAATTTGAGATTAAAATTTTTTATTTCAAATAGAGTTGAACTTGAGTTTCCCAATTTTTTTAACCACATTTCTTTAATAGAAAGTATAAATAAATTATTAAAATTTATTTATTTACGGTTTTTTAAATATATTTTAAAAGTTTTTAAATACAATTATTTATGCAAGTTAATTATGATAATTAATTACTCTTTAATCAAATTAATTTTGATTAGTAAAAAATTAAATTGATTTCGGTAATTATGAATTTTTTTTTTTGCATAAAATTAGCACACTTGCAAAAAAAAAAAAAAAAAAAAAAAATCAAAAAAAGTTGCAGGAAAAAATCAAAACGACTAATTCGCCGCTTTCAAGTTGTTTTCGAGCTCGATAATGGAGAATGAAGCTGGGAAGCCTTGGCCTGGAGCTGGAGGTAATGTCCTTTCTCTCACCCCTTCTTCCCCACTAACCCGCTCCTTGCCTATTTCCTCCTCTTCAGAGAGTCGTCTTCTTTTCCGTTGGGTTACGGGTGTATCGGCCTCCCAGGAATTTACAACTCTCCGGTGGATGAGAAACATGGGATATCTCTAAGAGTGAAATCAATGTTTCTAAGTGATGTTACTTTTGAAAAAATGTGGCAGTGAAATGAATGTTCGGAAAATTCATGGGTATTTTCTGTTCTTACCTTGTGAATGAAACAGTCTGTTTTGTCATCAGTTGAGACTTTGAGCGTGTTAGAAATAGAGTATGTTAGCTTTCTTTTATTGAGTGGACCATTTCTTGTTCTTTGTAGTCTCAGTGATCCTTACTGCAAATGTATCTAATCTGTTTTTTTATATATATATATATTATCTTATATCTTTGTAAGCATTTTTATACTTTTTCTTGATGCACTTTCGAGTTTAGATCCACAATATGTTCTTCAACAACCAGCGAACTTGGAATTGTAATAGTTTCTTACAGTCCTCTTGTGGGTTTTTTAGGGGGAAAGCTATTTTGGGAAGTATTCCTGAGAACATTTTCTTGGTACTAAATTGATTGGATATTTCTCATTAAATGTTAGAACAGCCCTTATGACCTCAGAAGCTAACACACCTGTATATGTCTTGTCCATTTATTTTCAGGCTTTACATGCAAGATTCTCCGGGGAGAACCTGGACCCGTGGCTTGAGAATTTATCAGAGAAGCATCATTGTAACCCTACTCGGCTAGCTCTAGCTGGGATTCTTCAACAAAGCAATGATGTAGTTCCTATTCCAGGTCAATATCCATCTGAAACTTTGAATAACTTCAAGTGGAATAAATGATTGTTAAAGAAGATAACTTGTACAATCTAGACTTGTTCACCATTGTTAGAGGAAGTTAAAAACAACATAACATCTGTTTCATTGGATTGATTATAAGCATGTATGAGCAAAATTGTTAGTTTTTGCTATTTTTATTTTACTTGGAATGTCCATATTCTGTTTAAATGGACAAGCACAATCATTTATGATTTATGATTTTATTGAAGTTTTGCACATTGCATAAGGGGTTGCATAACTTGCCAAATAAGATATCGAGAAAGTAGATACATTTTTGGTGTAGGGTTGATGAAGGATAGCGCATAAATCATCTCTTTTACTTTTTGGATTCATGTCAAATTACAAAATTTTATAGATTAAGTTGTATTATTTTATCAATGTCATTTTCTATAATTTTAAAAGAAATTTAGTGCGAAGTCTTTCTCATTTGTCTATTTAAGCACATAGACTTGGCTTGGTTGTTGGCATCTTTGTATTTCAATCTATCATCAAAGAAATTGGATTGCCAAAGTTGATTTTCAAGGTCTAACAATTTAGTTGTCCTTTGTTAGCTTCTCAAAAATCAAGCTTGCTATTTGGTAAATTTTATGATCTATTAATAATACACAAATTTTTAGGTCCTATAGGTAGATGTAGGCTTGTCAATGAGTCTAGTTGAGTATGGAACAGTTTGCTCCAGATCCATTTAAATCTCAAATTTTGGGTCTAGTCTTGATTTGGATCTGGTCAAGTTTGTTTTGCATTCAAATCGAATGCGGGTCAGGTTAGGTCTGGACCCAAATAGCCAAGCATTTATTGCTCACAAATTTATTATATATTTGAAATCATAAAAATAATTTATAATGACTTGTAGAAATAGTTTACATTAGTAATACAACAAAATAATTTCAGCTTATTAAGAAATTTGAAAAGTATAAATTTTAAATCATCAAAAGTCCAATGACAAATGAAATTTATGATTATTTTGCACACAGGGGCATAATTATAGATGTATTATAAACTTATCTCTAATCAATAGAAACGGTTGGTGTTAATTGGATCGGGGTAGGTTGCGCAATCTGTTAGTAGGTCCCTTGAATTTGATAAGCACATATAGGTCTTTTAATGTTACAAATAGTTGTGCCTTGGTATGGTGCTCTGGTGGCAATGTTAACCATAGATAGTGGAGTATTATCGATTGTATTAGAGTTTGTGATGTGACACTAAGATGTCCGAAGTGCTCGTGACAACGCAACTACGCCTTAGTAGGTACAAGGCGGACAACTTAGAGTTGGTGCTAGACTATTCCACATTTTTGCTGAAGATATACTTAGGCCAACAAGAGAGGGTGTCGAGATCAAAATCATCATCAAGTTTAGCATTAGAGTCATCACCAAATCCACAAAGCATCCTTTATGGGAGCCCGACGTACTTGCAGTCTGAGATTGTATGTACTATACGGTCAACATCGTCTTTATGGCAGGTGAGACAGGATTTTTAAGAGTTGGTTATCTAAATTTCCTTTTTGATTATGATGCCTTAGGCTTCCCCTTATGGTCTAATGGGACTTGGTTGTACTTAAGGTGCCTTTACAATAAATTGGTCAAGTTCCTGCTTAGAAGAACATCATTATGGTTTAATGATTGTTCTTACGGCTTAGCCCACCAGCCTAGGCAAAAATTTGGATAATTTTGATTTCTCACCCAATTTATGTGTAATTCACAATCTTTTTTAGAAATTGATTTCATTTTATTATCAATTGTAGTTTTGTTATGTAAACACATAGTTTGAGTGTACCCTTAATTGTTTATTTCTTGTGAAGATAAGGGCTCTTTGCTTTCCCTATGAATGAAATTTGTTTTTGCTATCCATGCAATGATCTCTTTGGTTGACATGTACTTTCTCGATTATTGCTACAACTGAGCCTTGAATTGTTGCAGCGATTCTTTCTTGGTATGACCTTTGTAAACTTGCATATTGGTTTGTATTTATCTATTGTTCTTTGAGTTTTCGTTTCTCTAGGTTTGCTTTGCTCAAAGAGTTTCTTTTAATTCTTGAACTTATATACATGTCTTGACGTCACTGTACATTTTATCGATTCACTGATTTCTCGAATTCAGTTTTCATTAATCTGACTGCTAAGATCAGGGCTGTTTAGGCTGTTTTTGGATCTTCTTTAAGATGTTCTCTTTGGATTTATGCATTTATTTGAAGCTAAAATCACGTTTTTTATGTTGCAATTGCTGGTTTCATCGTATTCCCAATAAATCGCAATGTTGTTTCTTTAGGTTCTCTAAAGACTATGTTTACGATTTCTTTCCTTTGCATTAGGTTTACATTCTGGCCTGCATGAGATTCATGTTTTAGTTCCACATTTCTATATTGGTTAGGGCATTGAGTCCTACATAATGCGATCACAATCCTTTCTACGTGATTGACTACATCACATTGTTTGGTCTAGTCAATTCAATACCACTGACCGGGAAAATTGGTTTCAAAAATTTGAAGAGTGCTGATGCATAGATTCATCCTTTTCATTTGTTCAGAAAGCTGCAAGTCAAGATCCATGAAAACCAAGTTTTCTCGCTCTTGCAACTTTCTTTATGGGTAAGTAGACATCCAGAAACCCACATTCAGCCATTGGAGTAGGTGTGGAAGGGAGCGACAGAAAAAATGGCTTCGGCTTTACTTCATAAATAGAGGTAGACAGGCATATTTTGGGGTTCAAATCCTAGGCAGCTTGCTTCTTTTTCTCAGTAAACTCAGTTAGTTCCCCTGCTTCTGGTGGTGGGACAACCACTGATGCCTACAAAGGCTAGGTAATGTCTCTCCAACTTGTTTTATGGATCATTAATTATTTAACTAAGCTGATAGAGTTTGCTGTATTAAGTGGATGTTTCATCAAAGTTTAATGTCCTTTGTACTCGTCAGAAATGAAACAGTATGTGTGATGTACTAGCATAGCAGAAAAATCCCATCTGTGCAAATCATAACCATTGTATCATACTGGTGTGGGAAAAGAATCTCTTATGTGCAGATCATTATCACTGCACTGTTACTAATGTACTATCCAAAGTGCATAATGAATGTATATTTTTTGTTTAGAAGATTTGTGCTTACATTTCACAAACCAGACAACATGGAACTGCTTCCATTGTTTCACAGTGTAATTTAATGGATGACCACTGTTGTGTGAAAACAGTCAAATAAAGGGAGGTCAAAGTTCTAAGTCTGTTTGTGCTATTTGCGGAAGTCATACTTCTTAGAGAAATCATGAATCCGTTCTTTGAGGAACACTGGTTGGTATTTTAGTGAATGGTTATACAATGCAACTTTTTTTTTTTAATGAGGTGTTTGATGGGAATGTACATAAGCAATTATTCTATATTGATAGTTCAACAAGTTGTGCTAATATGAGTGGTGGCCCTTACTTATTGGCCTGAGCTTCTGTTAATGGTTGTCCATTCCCTTGTATATTGAGCCCTTTGGTATGTCTCCCCTAAAAAGTGGTATCAAAGCCGGTGGTTCATTTTTTCAAAACAAAAACAAAAAAAGCTGATGATTCGACTAGAATCAAGTGGTTAAGCGGGTTGTGCCGTAGATCTCGGTGCCTTCAACTATGGTTGAACAAGAAATCCAATGGCGGGTGACTTCTACTATTCCAGGTGATTTGAGTGGCTCTTGATGTGCATGCACTAGATGCATTAAAATGACTAATTAAACGGGAAAGTCCAATGAATTCTTGTATGAGAGGGAGATTATTGGGAATACTCACTTTGTCTATTGGGCTCAACTTGGGTTTCCTTGATATCATGTTTTCAGTTAAAAGTCAATTTGCTAACCAATTCTTTTGGATTTTTTGATGCTTAGGAACGATAAAGATTAAGCACTTTGATGACAACATTGATTCACTAGTTCTTGATCTCATGGAGGAAGAAATTCCAGTGCTGTGCGTATGAAGGAGGCTGCAGGAGATAAAGAGTCTATGGACATGTTCTGCCACATTCATGGAAATATGCCTGTACGCCAGCAAAGTAAAGCAATGTATCTGCATGAAGAAGAATGAATTATGTCAGCAATTATTATATTTTCTCTTATTTTTGTACTCTGTTTCCATGTTCAATATACTAATTTTGTTATCCTTGTCCTTGTGTATATTTATTGTCTGGTAAAATGCAATACTCTAAACTATTAATAAGTTGTGATGAATTCAGACAAATTGCCAAGGAAAATGCTGCATCTTCCCATGTGCATCTTTGATTTATTGCATGTGTAAAAATGTGAAATTACTCATGGGCCATAACGTACAAGTTTAAGCTTTTTGGTCAATGGGTTATCATATATATAACATGATATTAGAGCCAACGTTCTTGAGTTTAATCTTGGGAGTGCTACTGCCGTCATAAGTGAATATTAGAGATTTAACCATGTGAAAAATTGAACTTAAAATTCTTTGTTTAGATTGAGCTAGAACATAGGTCTACGAGAACATGTGGTTATCTACATTTGACATGCTCAATTTAAAAAAAAAAAGATTTTTCACATCTTATGCGCATATTAAGATGAAAACTAATTATATTTCATATTCTACAAAATGAAAACTGACTTTGTTTTAAATCTTACACAAATGTCATGATAAAGACTTATTTAAATTTAACTTTAACCTGACTAAAATTAACTTGGCTAGACAAATGCACCCAAGATGTTCTTCTTAATTGTCAATTTTCTTTTGTATGACATTTGGAGAATCAAAGAATCATATGTTGTTCGTGATCAAACTTGGATTAAGGAATGCGTGATCACAGATAATGATAGAGCCCTTGCAGAATTCTGTATGTTGGAGAAGATCAAGTCCTTGTCAACGGTTCTTCGGTCATGCTATATTTTGTGTCTAGGGAGAATTCATAGTCTGGATTTGGATGAAAGCATAGTGAAGGAACTCTAGCCAAATTTTTGCAACTTGTAACTTATGTAAATGCACAAACATCTGATTGATATTTCAATCCAATTTAATGTGATCAAATTCCCATCTTACAAACAGAGGGTTATGGCTTGTCATTGATAATGTAGTTGCAATCACTTTGCAGATTGACATTTTATGGAGATGTTTTTGTGTGTTAAGAGTTTGAGAGAAGGTTGATTAAGAATTGAATAATAGGTGTTTTTTTTCTTTCTTGCAAATATGTAATTACACTACCTTTCAAAAAAAAAAATGTAATTACACTGTAACTTGTTTTAGATGTAATACTTTTGATTGTGAAATTAAGCAGAGAGAACACTTACAAAAAGTTCATCTGTTCTGTTGCTTCTTTTTTGCTGGTTGCTGTAAACACTGCAAAATCGCAGGCCAATTGAAGCTCCAATTAGAAAAATTGAGTTACTGGATTTTGCCCATGTACAAAGAGGAAGAGGGAGACCAAAGAAGACATGGCAAGAAACTATAAGGAATGATCTTAGTTACTTAAACTTAGATAAGAATTTGGTAACTGAAAAAGCGCAATGGAAACAAAGGATTCATGTAGCCGACCCCACCTAGTGGGATTAAGGCTTGGTTGTTGTTGTTGTTGTTGTTGCTGTAAACACTGCAAGGTACATTCTGTTCTTTAATGCTTCCCATGCATAACGGTTCTCTTTTCTCACTTGTTAAGCTTTTACTTTTATCTGAATGTGAGTGCTCAGGTGGGGCTGTTGCACTCATGCAATCTGTATTTTTTACTAGCTTTTGGATATGACTAATGTTTGCAGATCTCAAGATACCTCGATTTATTTCCCACAACGCATTACAAGTCAAGGATGGAGGATTTAAACCAAAGACGGCCCAGCGAAGCTGAGGTCCACTTCTTTCGCACAGTATGCCAATTGTAATTTTAAATCTGATTAAATTCTATTTCCAGTATCTTTCTTCTTAATACATGCAAATATGAAGTTGGTGATTTTAACTATTGAAGAATATGGTTATAGTATATGTAAAATGTGAAGTTGCATCACAATTGTTTCTTAAGTGCCAGATAATCCTGTTCCATTAGATCCTGGTAAAAGAATGCTACTTTCTACTATTTTTTCTTAGCAAATCCTGTCAAATTGCTCATAGCTCACATTTTATAAGGACTATTAATGATCCGAAGCAGAGGCAAACCGTATGGCCTGCCAAAAAAGTGAAAAAGCCGTTTGCATTCGAATTGGGGCAATTAGAACTGAATATTAAGATTTACAGTGCAGAAGAAACTTTGATAGATTGGGGCAATTACATACACCTCTTAAATAGCAGAAAATTATAAATTTGATTATAATTTCCTCCGCATCATGTTCAGTTTCATGTTTGTGCACAAATCCCATGGTGAAATTCAAAGTTTGCTCTCAAATATGTTCTTTCTCCTGTTTGTATTCTTCTTTTTTTTTTTATCTTGCATGGTTAAGAGTAAAGAGGAGAAACTTGGGTTAGAAAACCTAGGAAGATGAGTGGATTACTTTAGGTTTTGTCTGATTGTGAAAGGAAAAGGAATAAAGAAGAAAAGGAAAAGGGAGGTCTCTGAAGTCTTTTTTAGCAGGCAAATGGCATGTTCATGTACTCTTGATGCTGCAGCTCACATGAAGTCACCTCTTCTCTCTTTCTAAAAGCTGGCCCAAGTATATCCTCATGCAACATCCATCCTCTTCTCTTTAGCTAATCCCTAGGCTTCTCTCTCTCTCTCTCTCTCTCTCTCTCTTTCTCTCTTTAACCTAATCTAGGGTCACTTTGCTTCTCTCCTTGCAAAAAGCTTTGGATGCACTCTCTGGTAGGTTTGGCATTGTCTCGAGTTTGAGGGAGTCTGCATCAATTAGTCGAGCTTGATTTGAGTTGATTAAAATGTATATGATTTTGAGTCGATTTTTGAGTTGAATAGCATAATATTCCTTTATTATATGATACATATTATATATACTAAAGATACTAATTATGTTTGTTTAATGTGTGCATTACTTGCATTAATATCTTTATTTATTGCATAACTTCTCTTATAGAACATGTAACAGATTAATTGAGATAAGTGAAAATCCGACTTGATGAACTTGAAGTCTAACTTGATTAGTGTAGCGAAGGAGTCAGAAGTCATCAGTGAGACTCGAACTCAAAATTATTATATCTGGTCAAACTTGAAGTTCTTAAACCACATCAACTACAATGTTAGATACTACTAATCCTCTACTGCAACTTACTTTCCAGCTTAAGCTTTTGTGTTCTCTTAGTTGACAGACTTGTCTTATTTCATACTGATTATGAAGTATTTAATCACATAGCAGTACGAAACCTTTTATTATAGTGTTTTTAAGAAATATTACGAGAATATATGATTCGATCATATAGTTGTACGAGAATTATAGGGTATGCTTACAAATGAGTATTGCTTATAGAGAGTTGTCAATTCACTGATATAATATTTTGAGTTAATCGATTTAATTGTTAAAATATAATGATGTAAATAACATGTGTAACACATTTCATTCGAATCTTCTTGAAATTTATTAACCGTGAAAATTTCAAATTTAGTTTGACTCACTCGAGTTTGAGTAGTGTCCTTCTGTACTCATCAAAACAAAGCCAACTTGGTGCATAAATATGTGTTGTCACTTTCACTTAAGCAAAATCAATTGATTTAGGTCCCAAAAAGATGATATGATCTCCCATCTACCTCAAAGTATCTTTACAAATTTTATGATTTAAATTATCACATTTATATAAAATCAACTACATTACATATTCTATGGGAAGATATTTGTTTTGGATTTCTCGTCTTAGATATTTTCTCGATAACTCTAGTTCTAAGGAAAAAATTTCTTTCAATAACTTCTTATTCGCGGGCTCCGCAAGAAGTTCATCTTTCGAGAGTGTTCTTCGAGATATGACTCATTTTTTGGGATTTTCTTCTTCACGTTTGACTTAAAAAAAATTGATTTGGACTCTTTGTCCTCGAGTTGCGACTTTCTAAAATGAGACTCTTCGGTGTTAGGTGGTTGAAGGGAACCAAGATATTTGATTGATGGACTTCTTAAGGACACTAGTTTTGATATACTCGTCACTTTCTAAAACATTTTTGTTCAAATTGAAAGTTTTAATTACATCAATCAAATGCAATTTTGGCCGACTCATTACACTAACCTTGACATAGAGATCACAGAGGTGGCAATTTTATAAAAAAAATTGAAACTCGCTTGTATTTTATTTAACGTAAAACTAACTTAAAAATTTATATATATAAATATATTATAATAATTTATATAAAAGATATAAGATTATACATAAGATTTAGTAGTGGATTTATAATATTATATTTTAATATACTTATGATATATAATAAATATTTTTATAAAAAAATATGATTTATAAATAAGTTAGATTAAACTCAAAAAATGACTTGAAATAAAAGAAAAATTAGCAAGCTTAAATATAGCTTAACTTAAAATCAAAAAAATTAATTTTAAATTTGGTCTAATTCGCTCAAAATCAACTCAAAATTGCCGTTTGGTGAGATATTACCTTGATGGCTTTCTCACAACTCACAAATAGGCTAAATTCGTAAATTTTAGAAAAGATGAGAATGAGGGGAAAAAAAGTGATTCAACTTGAGATCAAAAGCTTGTTGGGAAGCACAAAACCCAAGACAAATATTTACTAATATTTCAATAAATATTTTGAACTAATTTAAATTAATTAAATTACGAACAAATAACTCAAAAATAAAAATATTGTGCAACACAATTCATGTTAGGGTTTGAAGCTCGTGAATTGATTCAAAATTTTTAATTAGATTTCAATTGCACTCAACGATTCCTTTCTTGTTAGTTTAATTTTTTTACAATTTGTTTTCAAAAATATTTTTTTTTGAATTAATTTTTTTTAAAATTTTTCACAATTTGATGGCTAGCTAGGTAGATGGGACCAAGCATGCATTAAAAATTTCATTACTTCTTCAAAAGGCAAATATGATGCACATGCATCTAATTTAAATGAATTAAACTTTTGTTACTACACTTTAACTTACATTTAAATCAAAATAATTCAATTAAAAACTGAATTACATTATTTTCTTCCATCAAAGTTTAGTTTTAATTAAATTTATTTTACAAATTGGTCTATATATATATATATATATATTTATATTACTATAACTTAAAATAGTGTAAGTTATACTAATTTCAGAGACAATTTTATGCATATTGATTAACTGTAGATTGTAGATTGTATCCAACTACTTTAAATTATATATAGAATTTTATTTTTTAAGAATTGTATCCAACTATTTCAACAAAGGAGTCAAATATTTACATCTGCGATCACCCTGAAAAAGCCTTTTTTTAATAGGTGGCATCTTGTAAATCAAATATTTACAAGTAACATTCCCTAAATCTAATATTTATAGATGATATTTTTTATTTTGAATATATAAATTTATAAACAGTATTCTCACTCTAACTTCTATTTAGGATACCGTTCGTAAATATTAAACTTAGAGGGTGCCACTTATATATAAATATTTATTTTAAAGGTACAGCCAGTAAAAAAAAAAATTTTAGAAGTGAAAGATGTAAATTTTCATATATTTTTTCTCATATTTTGGTGTGCTAAAACTGAATTTTAATTACAACTACAATATAAGTATAACATATATATATATATATGGAAATGTAATATGATTATAATCCTTTAAAGAAAAATTTAAAATATAATTATTTTAAAACTGTTCTTTTATGTACGCACTTTTACATATAAACATTATTATGAAATACATTATCAATTATATCATATATATATATATATATATATATATATAACTTGGTTGTTCCCTTTATATCCACATGCATGCCATTAATTAATGCTCAACATAGAAGGCTGGCATGCATCGCGTGTGCAAATCTTTAATTAAATCTGTAAAATTTAAATTAATATATAGTCTTATAAAAGTGAAACTTTGTAGAGATCAAATTAAAAACATTAAAAAATATTTATTTATTTATTTATTTATTTATTGCAAAATGTGATTTTTCGTGTGTAAGTAAGGTCAACGGCAGCACATCCGAACGTGCATGTAATTAGCACCATGCACGTAGGGCTCACCACAGAATTTACAAAAATCTCCACCACAATTTGCAAATTTACCAAAAGAGGGTGAACGTGTAATTTAATATTCATGACAGCGTAAACTGTAAACAAACGATTAAAAAAAAAAAAAAAAAAAACTAAACTCTGCTGAACGGGTGGCGTTATCGTAATTTCCTTAGAATTCAGGGGCCCCACGCACCGCTGACTGGAGGGAATTCAAAGCCGACGTGGTTCCTGGTCTGGTCACCGCTCCGGTCGTCGTTGTTGCGCGGAGGTCCGGTGACCGGATCCAAGCCTCCGAGTCCCGGCAGGGGAAGCAGCTCCTCGCCGGCGACTGCGCCGAGGAAGTCGCGGGTCGTCGACCGGTCACAGCATTGATACTCGGTCAAACCTCCGAAGAATGCGCCAGCGCTCTGGTCAACGGCTGCCGGGAAGTGCCCCATGCTGGAGGCCTGCTGCAGCAGCGCGGTGGCGGAGGCGGCGGAGCTGTGTGGTTGCTGGCGGGGGAGGTAGGGGTTGAAGAAGGGTTGAAAGGGATCTTGGGGTAGTTTGACGTGGAAGTGGGGGATTCTAAGGTTAGGGTACTGAAGACTGAGATTAGGGTTTGAGGAAGAAGATGGATCGAAGGTGGATGTGCTTGAGCTCGCCATGAGCCTGGCGCTTTCTTCCGCTAGGGCATCGCAGAAGGCCCTGTGGGTGACGAAGCTGTCCTTCCTGCAAGTTTGGAAAAATGAGGGAATTTTTTTTTATGATATATATATATCAATAAACTTTAAATATGTGTGATTATTTATTATTATTTCATGTGAATTATTATAATTTGAAAGGTATATATGATGATGCATGCATAGTGAGAGTACAAAGTTTGGTAAGTTTGAATAAATATCATGATCAATAAATATTGATGTGAACTCATAATGCATGGTTTGAATTAGGGGAAGAGGAGAGGGGTCCTCACCATTAATGAATGCAAGGTGGTGAAGGTGTAGCTAGCTAGTAGTTACAACTTACAAGAGAGTATTAATTGATGTGATTTCATGCATAATTTTTAATGTTTTCTCCTTATAAATATTTAATTTATTTCATTACAAAATTACTTATTTGAGTTATGATCATAATTGCATGAAATTGTATAATGAAATAACAATCTAGTGCCTTGTTTGATTAGAGTGAGTTTTTGAGATTTTTAAGTTTTTTTGAATAGATTGAGAAAAAAATAAAATTATTTTATTAATTATTAATGATTGTATTAGATATAAAATAGAAATAATTTTTTTATTGAAAAAGATGTAAAATATGTGATGTAAAATAAGTATAAAATATTAATCAAAATATTTTTTAAATATTAATAGTTTTTTGTTTTTAATATAAAATAAACTACTGAGTTCAATAATGAAAGAAGTTAAACCTGAATGAAATACATAAATTACATTATCATTAAAATCACTTAATAGACATCGTCTTTTACTCTATCACCCACTGTAAAAGACTATTCTCCTACCGAGGGCCTTAACCGCTGTAACATGACAACCGATTAAGGGCTGTAATATGATATATTTTTTACAGCTAAGATATATACAACGATTCTTGTACAATCTTTTTACAGCTGTTTTGAATCATGGTAATAGAGCAATTCTGTACTAGTGAATAGTGATTCCCACACATGTGAGTCTGTCATGTGACTTATAGTATGAACTTTAGATTATGAAACCCTTTGTTAAAACTATGATGCATACATCATAATTAATCAACAAAAAATATATATATCATGCATTAATATTATATTAATCTTGCCCCAAAGCTAATTAAAGATATTAGAGATATATATATAATTAATGGTAAGAAAGAAAGAAAGAAAGAAGTACACAAGTACTTGTCTTTCTTTTTTTTTTCTGAGCTACAAGAAGAGAACTGTCAGCCTGTTTTTGCCACAATCATTTGCTTTGCTGACACAACTATTGAGCTGATCTATCTGTAGCTATGACCATGTGTCAGTGATGTCATTTATTTCTCCTCATGCATTTTCAACATTTTAATTGACAAATTAATTAAAATAAGGTACCATGTTTTAATTTTCAGTCATTTTCTTCAATTTATATATTTTATTACTTATTAAACATGTAATTAAAAAAAAAAACTTGAATAATCTAGCTTAAAATTTTGATAAGTTGAGTCTAAACTGAGTTTTCTTGCTACTTCTTTAATAAGCCTTAAAACTATTTTTCTTTTTAAATCACTTTAAAATCCCAATGTTATAAATTTTATTTTTTTATTTCATTCTATATATATAAATCTATATGTATATAATCTCAAAGTATTTATTTAGTTAAAATATCACTCAAAATCATATATATATATATATATATATATATATATATATATATATATTAAAAATTATAACTAAAAATTTACATTAAAAGTGAATTAATTAATTTCCAACGAATAGGAATATTTGAATAGATTATAGGAAGGAAAATACTACGTACTATATAATCCTTCCTTCGAATTAAACATTACCCTTTAGGTCTGTTTGTTTGTAAGGTAAAATTTAACAAGGTTAAAATTAACTTTGAATAGAGATATTTTTTATTGAAAATTGTGAATGATATGAAGTAAAGTTAGTTATTATATTGAGGTGTGTGAGAGATGTGATATAAAATTAGTTATTATGTTGGGATATGTGAAGGATGTGATATAAGTTAGTTATTATTTTAGTAATATGTGTAAGATGTGAAATAAAGTTAATTTTAATATTAAATTTTATATGTGATGTAATATGCTTGATTAAAATTAAACCAGGTCAATTTTAAACGGGTAAACAAACTGGGCCTTAGTAGATTAATTTGAGATATTCATGCAAATAAACTTTGAAGTAGTTTCAAATTATATAACTTTAATGGATGCATGATGAGCTTCTCCTAGCTCAATCAAGATGAACTTACTTAATGAATCACTATATATGTATGTATGCATCAAAGTTCTAATTTGGTTCTTAATTTATACGACTTCAATTCTCAATTAATGGGATAAAAGAGAAATATTATAGTTGTTCAAATTTTTTTTTTTAAATAAAAATAATTGAAATAAATAAATATTATATATATATATTTATGATGACAAACCTTGAGAAGAGAGTTCCACAATCACATCTATACTCCCTTGTTCCACAAGTCTTGACATGAGCCTTCCAATCTGATAGAACTGCGTACTTCTTGGAGCACTTGTCGCACTTCCACTTCTTCTCTCCGTGCTTGCGGGAGAAATGCTTCTTGATGCCGGTGAGGTCCCCCAGAGCCCTCGATGGGTGGTGGTGGACGCACGTCGGCTCGGGGCACACATACACCTTCTTCCTCGCGGCCGCCGCCTCCTTCCCGGCGCCTCTCTGCCGCAGCCGCCACGGCAGGTTGTGCCCCCGCCGGTGCAGCTGCAGGTTCTGATCCCTCTGAAAACCCTTCCCGCAGATCTCGCAGACGAATCTGTTCGTCGCCTGAAGAGATCCTGGCGACAATGCCACCACCTCCGCCTCCGGATCTTCCACACAGTACCATATAAATAGTAGGATTAATGGAGATGAAATTCTGTTGCAATTCTAGTTTAACTCTTTATAAAGTGCATGCATGAGAGTTACCAGGATTTCCAGGCTGGCTTCTCTTCTTCTTCTTCTTCTTCTTCTGCGACGACGACAACGGCGGGCGAGGCTGAGTCTGAGGAGATACGGGGAGGCCGCCATTAATGAAGTCTTGATGAGCTACTCTGGTTTCGAAGGAATTAATGCTGGCTTCCTCGGAGGAATTGGAGATGGCTAATGGCGATGGAAACATGGGGATCGATCGGGCTCCTGCTAGCTACCTATAGGTTTCTTCGTCTGATTTCTTCAATTCTTGAACTTGATCTCTTTTCCTTTGAGGCAATGAAGGAGAGGAGAGCAATTAAGATCTGTCAGTAAATGCTAGTGCATGCAGAAGAACAGGTGGCAGAGCTGGATCACTGCAAGGAGGAGAAGGAGAAAGAAGATGATGAGTCAGTGTGGAGTTGGTGGAGTGAAAACCTAGTGGTGATGATGATGATGATGAAGGGCTCGGAGGAGGAGGAAGGGGAAGGGCTAGTGGTGAAAAATTAGGGTTTTGAGAGTGTGAAAATGGGTAGTTTTGATCAACATTGAGAGGGGGCGCCTCTTTTGCCATGAGTGATGCCAAAAGAGGGCAAAAGAGAGGGACTATAAGAACTGGGTCCTGAGGGTGGCCTGTCTCCTCTTTTAC
Organism: Apostasia shenzhenica; assembly: GCA_002786265.1. NCBI lineage: Eukaryota > Viridiplantae > Streptophyta > Magnoliopsida > Asparagales > Orchidaceae > Apostasia > Apostasia shenzhenica. The sequence continues at coordinate 184,784 of KZ452167.1, read as the reverse complement.
TAATAATATATGTGTGGGGGGGTCCTGAGATATTATTGCATTATCTAGCCTGGGAAGAGGGCAGGTGGTAATTTTATTATTATATAATTTTAAAAAGCAAAAGCATTAAAGTAATATACATTATAATATATATATATATATATATATATATATATATATATATACATATGAAAACCTAATTAGGTGAGTTAAAATAATGGAAGATGAGAAAAATAGAAAATTACACCAAAGGAAAAAAACTTGATCATTTTTTTTATGACAACTACTAATTGTATATCAACTACTTCTTTCAAGTCTTAAAGAAAGATGCGGTAGATCTCATTGATTAAAATCTTGTATAAGTCAAATGTTAAATATAAAAAGTTGCTTTGAGTTTTCTAGCTTAGATTTTTGCGGGTTCTCGGTGCCTATAGCTGAGGGCTGGAGTTTCTGCTGTTTCTTTTTGTTAAGACGAGTACTTCAAAAGAACAAACTCATTCTAGATGCTATAGTTTGATCGAATTTATTCTTTGTTGGCTCTCAACATTGGAGCTCATCTAGCAATGAATTGCTTGAAGTAATTGTTAAGGGAAAATACTACCACGTCACCTAGTTATGGCACATGGAGATAATCCACTGGCAGGGTCACTTGAAAAATATTTTCGAATAAGCTTGAGGGATTCGTTTGAGTTAAACATAACAATTGAACCATTCGGATCAAACAGATAACCAGCCAATAAGCTCTCTCATATCATAGCTCTGTCCTCTAATATGATAATCACTTAGAAATAAAAAAGAGGTGTCTATTAGAATGCCAAGGTTGTTAAACGATATGGGCAGGGCCTGCCCATACCACCTAACCCTTACCTTATTAATGAGAGTTATCTAACCTACCAAATCGCATTCACGACCTTTATCACTATAAATATTCTCATTTATAGCAAAAAAAGAGGTTCCAATCTCCGGGCTCTGATTTCTTAAGCTTGTCCGACATTGTTCCCCAACTATTCACCTATGGTCTTCATGTCCTATTCAACTAGCTCTTAATTCCCACCAGAATCAAATGAGCCCTTAATTAATAAAATAACAATTTAGCTCTTTGAAGTCTTGAACTAAATAAGCCTTAAGGATTAAATGTAGAGACCCATCATTAATTAATCTAAAAAAATCATAAGTATCCATCAAAATCATACCTATGTAAATATTTAATTTTAATATATATATTTTTTATCATAAAACTTTAATATGTTAATAATGAAGAAAATTTTTAGGTGATAAGTGTAGTTCTCTCTTATTTTAAAGGAATGGGATGATATTTATAAAAGCCTAGAGAAAGGTCTTGTAGGCAAAGATGGGACAAATATATATATATATATATATATATATATTTATTTATTTATTTATATATATCACGAATTATGATTGGTCTCTTGATTGATAGTTCACTGACACAGACCCCAATCTTTTTCTTTGAGTCTCATGATTAGAAGTCCAATGCTATGAAAATTGCCTGCTGGTTTCCTTAAATTTTGAATTTAATTCTTGAGATATGACATAAAAGAGGAATTATATATGCGTTACACTTCAAATAAAATCTTTTTACCCATTTAACTTCACTTCTTCATTCAAAAAAATAAAAAAAAATACTCCACTTCTAGATAGAAATATTATAATTAGCAATGAGTAACCCAATAAATTATATATATCATTTTCTATTTTAAATAGATAAGCAAAAACTAAGGGTGACATATCTTAAAACCTAATTTAAATTAAAGCAATAAAAAACATGTAATACTCCCATAATATGAAGGTTAAATTCCATCCAAATTTCAAAATATATAGCAAATTTAATTTCAAAATTCTAAATCTTTGGTTTTCCAGATTGCATTTGAATAGAGTAGTTAAAATAAATAAAAGTGGAGATGAAATTGCCCTTTCCTTCCACTATTATTGCATGTTTATCATTATAGAGCAAGCCTGAAAGGGCAAAGGAATAGGTCCACCATGAAGAATTTTCATGTGCCCTTTGATATTCCTGCGATCCTACCACAGCCCAAGGTGGGCCCAACAAGGCCCATACATAGTGGGCCCAATATCAGGCCAGTTTAATTTCGGAGAATTGAAATTCTCTAAATCGATGTTAAGCGCTCCAAGGAGTACCAGTTTACCAAACAATTATAATAATTTTTTGGGGCATTTACCTGCATACCACACAAACTTTTTAAAATTACACCACACACTTTCTTCACAAAATTTACACTATGGATTGTGAAGAAAGTGTGTGTGGTGTAATACATGAAGATTTATGTAGCATGTGGGTAATTATCTCTAAATTTTTATTTCAAATAAAAATAACGTCAACTTTTTTTTTTTAAAAAAAAAGCTGAAATAATTTGACAATTGAACTCAATTTTTGAATTTTACAGTAATAACAAAAACAATGAGAAGAGACTCAAACCCACACATCCACAATTTCTTCAGAGCATTCAGGTTGGGGGATTCCCTCTCCAGCCAAGAGTTGGGGCCATGAGACTTCAGCTTAACTTGAACATGTGCTCAAGGTGAGGCCTCAAAGGGAGATATACCCTGAAATATTTAACTTAAAAGACTTCAATATTACCACACATTAAAATGAGAAGCAAAATGTTTAGGCATACAATGCTTCCAGCATGTTAAGGTCTAATACTTTTTATTTTGAATGTGTAGGAGTAAATTTCATGATTTAGTTCTTAAAAGGATGCCATTGATTACCATAGAAAGAAGACTTGCAGTGATGCCATCAACATGCTGCCTAGCTTTCAGATCTACATTCATCTTCCAACACTGTTTTATCTGCCAAAAAAAGGGAATAAGATCATCATCAGAGGAAGACAATGAACTTTTGAAAGGTGGAGAAATATGAGATGAAGCAGTTTGAAGAGTAATCTCAATAGCAGAAAGGTGTGGCAGTTTGATCTTCTCTTTTTCCTGCAGACGGAGGCCCAACTATTGTTTCCCTGCCAAGAAATTTGCTCAAAGAAGCTAAATCTAGCAGTAGTAGTTCTATAGCAACATACCCACATTAGTCTCCTGCAGTTATAGGTAAAACTGTATGAAGCCAGTTGCTCTCCAGATTTCTACTCCATGACGCTAGAGCTGCAGAAGCCAAATTCACTAACCCGCACCTTACTCGATCAGATTCAAGTTAACCTGAACCCAATATCATGTGTGGGTTGGGAGCACATGCAAAATCATAGTCAATAAGCTTAAATTTCAACATAAATAATCCTGTTAACCATCACAAAACCAAAGAATTAGTATTATCAATTGTCACTTTCTATCATTGTTCTTCAATTCTAACCCGAACAAAACTTGGAGTTGACGCAAGCACAGCAAATTAATATGGAACTTGGATCTGACTATCAGGTCAGACTCAACCTTCTCGTCTGTAGCAATTTCCAATTTTCATCTTAAATGCCTTCGTTCAATAACTTCTGCCAATATTCATCAGTTAGCACACTTTCCTCAACAACTTGCTGCTTCTTTTCATTATAAATATCCGCAGAGTGATCTAGCCCTTGGAAGACAAATGCCAAGCTCTCAAGCTCTGGGATCTCCTGTGCGGGCAGATCTTCATCTTCAACATCGAACACAAACTCAGCTTTCTGGTTTAGTTGGCTCCCACATGCATTGACATTTTCAGGAGCACTATCATCTAACCCTTGGAAGCCTGATGCCACTCCTGCAAACTCTGGGATTTCACCTTGATGATTCTGGTTTAGTTGGCTCTGGATTGCATCAACATTTGCAGGAACACTATCAATGGAGAGCCGTTGCTTCTTTGAAATAGCTTCCTCAGGAACACTGTCATCTAACCCTTGGAAACCTAATGCCACTCCTTCAAGTTCTGGGATTTCACCTTCAACATCAAACACAGATTTGGGCTTCTGGTTTAGTTGGATCGGGGTCGCATCAACATTGGCAGGGACACTACCAATGGAGAGCCGTCGCTTCTTCGAAATAGCTTCCTCAAGCTCCTTTCTTCTTTCCTGCTGCTCAGATAACTGCTGTAAGAAGTTCGGGTTTTGCACTGCTTTTGCCAAGAATGCCATCATCTGATGGTGCTTCTGCTCTGCACCACATAACCTCTTCTCCATGGCTTCAATGTAAGATCTTGTTTTCTGCTGATCTTGCCTTAGCTTTATCACCTCTTCCATCAATACGTCCTTATCACAATTTAACCTCACAATCTCTCCATCAATTCCAAACCTCCCATCCTCAAGACATGCCTCAGAGCCCTGAGGTTGATGAAGAGGATGTGTAGGTGGTCTTCTCCTTTTGATGGTCTTCAGCAAGTGTTTCTGGCCTCTCAGAAACCCTTTATGAGCGAATTCCCATCGATCAGGATCTATTTTCCTAAAACCCTGCAGAAATTAAATCTCACAACGATAGACTCACAGAATAAATTTATAATTACAAAAATACATAAATTAAAGTGCAACAGTTTAATAAAAAAACTGCATTTTCTAACGTAGTAAGCTTTTTCCAGTTAACTCAAATACATACTAATTATATGAATTGGTCCTGCTACAACAAAAATATATAAAAGCTTCCACGTATACCCAAACAGAGTAAAAATTGCTCTTAGGAGGATAGGTGTGGTTAATAAAGGACTAGAAGCATTACAAGGTAGAGGAAATGGAACTGTCCATGTAAATTAGAGCATACTCTTTATGATTGATAATGTGAAGCGTTACTGTGCATTGTCAATGCAAATTACATGCAGTGCGAGACTGTACAAAGAAACTTCAAGGGAAACTCAAAGAATTAAACTAACCAGCTAAGAGCAAGATCACAAAAAGTAACAAAAGAGAAGAAAAATACCACAGATTTCGTGCAGAAACTCCACGGGAAAAACCAGAGCATAGAGAGAAGTGTAGGAGAAACAACGAGAATCCCAAAAGAGAATACAACACGAGGAAGAAGAGTTCTCACATGCACAACCGTGCTACACGCAAAGGAGATTATACTGGCAGGAAGAAGAGTTCTCTCACACATAATTATGCTAACTACCCACAGAGAAGTTCACTCACTGAACATCCTCTCACACTCTAATAATCCTATAAACCCTTAAAATATCTTGTTATATATAGGAGACACCATTCAATCAGGGAATAACTGAATTATCCTTGCTCTTCCAACAATGCTGCTATTTTTGACGAGTGGCTATGCATTTTTGCATGGTGCCATTCTGTCATTTTCTGAATTCAAGATGAAAGCAAAGAAACATGGTTGAAGAACACCAATACAAAGAATTTTAAAGAACCTCCCATAGACATGCTCTCATGCTCTCCTTTGAAATATCAGAACGTAAGTTGAAAAGATCATATTTTTGTCTTAAAAAAATCGCAACTAGACAGACTATGTATTTGCTTTCCTATGGGTTTCGAAAAAATCTGTCTACTCTTCGTCAACCTTGTTGTCGAAGATATTGACTCATTTCAAAAAACAGCTCCAAAATATTTTTGAAGAATTCAAGTAACATGCAACAATTATCATTAATCAAGACAAGATATCAGCGAAAGAATGAACAAGGACTCAGCACCCAACAAAGCATGAGACTTGACTAATGTTTTGAGATGGTGAAAATCCAATTTGTCAGGTGGGACAAACAGAGCCAAAATCCACCCAAACTTCAACTTAAGCATAGTCTTTTACCCAGGTACAAAATATTGAACTTCAGGAGATTTTCTCTCCTCTCTCCATACACCAGACAGTATCTGGAGTACTGGAAATAAGAAATATTTTAAGATCAGGTAAAAGCAAAATAATCTCTCCAACACTAATTACCTTCATAGAGCAACAAAGTAGCAGAACCATCTCCTATGAAGTAGAGATAATTACTTTCTTTAATCTTCCTTTACATCATAAACCACAGAAGATTATTCACACATATGATAATTGTTCAAATGAGAACCATAGACTTTGAATTAGAATCTAGACAGCATGACTGTGCTATATCTTTTAAGCTTCTGGTGATGTGCCTGCTCCGGTATATTCTTCCAGAGCTACAAGAGGATGATCAAATAAAATATATTAGAATTAAAATTCATCAACTAAGATTGATATAAAATGAAATAAAAGTTCAACTCAGAGGTATTCTGGCCATACCAGAAAGCTCACTCTCTTGTAGATATTAAGCAAATACCTTTTCAAGTTACCACTTGTCTTTCTGGCCTTAATATATACGTTGCAACCTTCAGACAGTTTAGAGTGTAAACCAAATACAAGCAACTAAACCTTACAAAGAGGATAAGTCTTAAAATTAGTACATTAATCTTAATCATATTATAATGTCCAACAAATTAATAATTTAGGCAGAGCAGAATCTTCAAGCCAAATGATACGAACGCCTGTTTGCTATGTACCTAGAACAACTCCTGATTATTTGAGCATGTTATAAACTTCGTAAGCCTGATATCAGAATCTGAGCCAATATGTTAGGCTTTCAACATAATAGTCAAATAAGCAGATTAAAATATGTAACTCAACTCTTCATGATTGTCAAGAGATGTTCTATCTTGTCAAATGAATCATACATGTAAACAATTTAGCTCACTTGTAAGACTTGAACATTGCTCCTGAAGTGTTTTCTCCTGGAACTTACACCAGATCAGATTTTTAAGCACGATGCCATATTTTCTTCATTAAAAATGTAACCACACAGCTTCTTAGCTCATCATGTTTCTTTAACGTCACAGCACCTCTGTTGCCCACCTCAAATCATCATAAAAATCTGTTTCGCCCGCCACCATTAATTCTATCTCTCCAATTTTAGAACCTTCTCAACCCAATGTCAATCCTCATCTTGCTGACAACAAGATGTTCACTGTTTCTCCTCCCACTCATTCACCTTTTAAATATGTAAATCCAAACTTGATTACCTCCTAGAAAGAATGAACAAAAAATTCTTTACAGCAAAATCAAAATCTGCCACAAAGCACCAGAAAACACCACAATCATAGTCATAGCTATACATATGATGGAATCTTTGCGAACTACCAAAGTAACCAAAGTGCATTTGGTGGAAACTAAAGCATGTTTAAACCATCACCTTACAATCTTCGTCAACCTTTTGTCCTTCGAAACTTAACTCGATGTGAACATCACAAAATCTTCCCATGTTTCTAAATCAATTTTGATCTTTCAAGGTAGCATCCTCCCTAATCATCACCAACCTTAAAAACTTTCTAAGTCCACCACATACCCTGAAAATAACAGCGTAACTCCCCCACATACCTTAAGTTGCACCGGAGACAAAGAACAAAACAGAAGAAGCGGAGATGTAACGGAGATTTTGGGATAGCAGGCAATAAGGAACTTGATTAACAATCAAAAATTGAGATGTTCACGCTCCTAAGACTTACGTAAGTATTCAGCTGCCTGACGAAGCTGGCAAAATTACTGTGCTTGAAGTGCTTCGGAAGCATGTCCACTGCAAAGGAGTGGGGTTCCCAAACAACGAAGCTGTTGTTCGTCTTGCTCCAAGAGATCACCAGGTTGGTGCACGGATCGTCAACCAAATCGAAGGTCTTCGTCAGAAACGGCGGCGGGCCAGCGTCGTGCAAGCCCCCCATAGGCTGCGGAAGACCCACATCCACCGGCGAGCAAGAGCTCGCTTCCGAGCACTCCTGCTTCACCACATCCAGCACATGGGACTCCATACGTTTGAATTGTAGGGGATCGGCGCAGCAATGAAATGCAAGGAAGCCGATCGATGTGCCGTGATCTGAAGGCCGATTGACGAAATGGATTTCTGGAGAAAATTGAAATCAGGAAACAAAGCGGGTACGGATTCGTCGAAATATATGTAGACGAGCGAGGCAGAGGAGTGCGAGAGTGATGAAAGTTCTGGAGAAAGAAGAGAGCTAGGGCAGAAGGTTCGGTTCTAGAAGCTTCTGGAAGGATTCTATTTATTGAAATTTATTTCAGGCCATGTAAAAGAACAATCCGACAAAGCTCACATAACTAGACCTAAAAATTTTATTTTGAGTCAAATTATTACAAAATTATTATTAAATATATAATATTTTAAAAATATAAATATATAAATTATTATTTTCTTATATATTTATAGATATTTATATGTATTTATAATATAATTTTTATAAAATAATATAATTACTTTTTAAAAATATAAATATACTCATTTTGAACTAGCTAAAATCCATTTTGAGTCTGCTAAACTTTAAACAATTTTAAGGTAAACTAACTCTAAATAAAATCATTTCAAATTGAATCGAGCGCAAGCCAATCGTAATTCACTCGAACGCGACTGGTTTACAACTCTAATTTAGTTCATCTAAATATTACAAAGAAAAAGATTTTATAGTTTTAAGTACATAATAGTTAGGCCTGAAGATCGATAATTGTTCGATGTTCGAATTGATATTTGGTTTAAAATCAAGAACAAGCCAATCTTATTAAACCAAGTCATGAATTATATTTGTGTGTGGTAATTTTATTTGAGTCGAGTTCAAGTAATTGTTGGATGCAAGAACAAAGGCTAAGGTAAGGGCAAATCAATATTAATGAACACACATATTACATATATGATATACAAAATACATATAAGAGAAATAGTAATAGGGCAAATTTAATGATGGGTACACTATTTTCAATTCCTTTGGTTCATCTAAAAAATAATCCAGTGGTAAAATTACACAGCAATTCAGTAAAAATGAGTAGATGCTCCATTTACAATGAGACTGAATCTCAAATATCAGAAGTGGCAAGATGAACACAGACCAGTTTCAACATCATTTTGGAAATTGATACGAACTCGCAGTTAGAAGCATGCTTGAATTGTTTTACGTCCTACAGAAAAAAAAATGCAGATGATGTTCTCTGTGTCTTCAGAGTCGTGAAGAAGACGGTAAGTAATAAGTTAGTGATTCACTGATTGTTGTCTTTCCGAGCCAGCTTTCTCGCCGCTTCTCGGAGCTCTTCGGGCGACGGAGGACGAGGGCCCTCCGGAGGATAAACCACATAGGGACGCTGTGTCAAGAGCAACAGAATAAATCCAATCATAAACTAAACAGAAACCAAGATGAAAGAATATGATAATTAGAAACCAATCCTTTCAATAAGGAGAGAATGTTTTGTTAATTTGTATCCAAGTGTCTTCTCCCTTATTAAGTATCATGGATGATTCTCCATGGTGTATATCAGCATATTGTCTTCTGTTCTTGGACCTGAATCATGTTCGGACTCAATGTCTTACATTGATGGTGAATAATAAATTGTGGTGCTTAATATACAAGCAATGGTCTAACCCACTGGCCTAGGCATGTCAAATAATATCCATTCACATGTGCATTGAACCTAACTTGGGCATCCAGATATTTCTTCCCCAACACGTGACATTAGAGCTGATAGTTTAGCTGAGATCAGGTGGTTCATACTCGGTGTACTCCCATGCATCATGGTAGTTTTCAACCATTATTAAGCAAGTGGGCTTTCAATTTATATGCAATTGATGGATTAAAATAACTCGTAAATAAAGAAAAACCAATGTGAATGGATTCCTATGTGAGGGGGATATTATTGGGAATGCGTACGAAGAATTATCTCATAGTGCTAGTTAACAACTTCTAGCACTTACTATACAAGCGATGGCCCAAACTTGCCTAGGCTTTAAGTTAATTGATATCATAAGCAACAACATTATTAAACTATTCGGAATTAGTTTTTATGAAATTTTTTTCACCAAACAATTTCCAACGCAACTAATGCTATTAGCCGTAAATCATATTGCATAAAACCTAATAAAGTTACTTTTGAGCCTTGCCATGCATTTTTTATATATTCCTTTAACTTGCTTTCTACTTGCTTTACTTGTACTCTTTTTAGTTAAGTAACTTAACCCTCTTAATCCATCCAAACAAGTTGTTTACCCCAACAGCCTCAACCCAGCTAACCCATCTTAACCCCCAATCCCACTACTTGTTTGGATTTTTTTTTCTTTTTTTTTCTTCCTTCCTCTAGTTAAAATAGTTAATAGCCAAACAAAACTTCTGAAGGTTAGCAGTCAAAAAACTTCAAGATTAAATCCCTTGACTTTATTGAGGTAAATTACTTATGGGGTTACCCCTACCCTCATACAAAACAGGCCTTGTACATGCTCACAAAGCATGAATATTTTCTCTAGAATCTTTACTGAATGAATCCCACATTGTGATATCCGTCAACTTTTACTAACTACACAATTTCATGCTGACTCAATATTAAGCTATAGCTTTACAGATAAAATATTCTCCCAAACTATGTGCAGCTACTCCTGTGAAGAGAAGCCTGAAATATATATATTCATCATTCGCGAATGATTCCACAACAATTTTTTTTTATATCAAATAATTCCACAAGAATTGCTTAAACAGTATCCCGAAAAAATAAAAAGGATAGCTTTCTCATCCCCTACAACGTCATTCAATACAGAAACAAGTGAAAATCTCGAAGTCTACAGGTTTAAGCGTAAAATAAGCACGAATCTTCAAATTCCTTTGATTTGCTGCCAAATCAAACAATATACGAGTGAGTTATTCTGCAGATTCAAAGTACTTTATAGGGAAAGACGGCATGTGCCCTAATCCCTGATCTCTTCATGAAGTCACTTCGCAGAAGAAAATGAAGACAAATATGCCCTAGATGTCGAATCAAAACGCAAAAATAAAAACCGAGAAGGAAGTAAGAAGCATACGAGCGCCATAAGGTTGTGCAGAGCCTTGGAATTGGTGGCTACGGCGTAGGTGAGCGCTATCGGGACGGAAACGTAAACACAGAACTTAGCGATTTCCAGAATCCTCTTCGCCGTCCCAACCGACGACATGGCTCTTCGTCTTCCTGCCTCCTCTCCGCCGCTGCGCTTCCGCCCTATATAATTATATATATTTAAATATTTTATATGTCTTTAAATATTTAAGAAGAAATATTTAAGAAGTTTAATGGAGAAATTTAAGGAGAGAAAGTAAAACTTACATTTGGTTTTTATTGATTTAGAAAAAGCTTATGATAAAATTTCAAGAAAAGTACTTTGGAGAGTTTTAGAAAAGAAAGAGATTTGCACTGCTTATATTCAAGTTATTAAAGACATGTATGAAGGAGCTGTTACCTCTGTTTGGACACAAGGAGGTT
>KZ452167.1:0-171490 GCA_002786265.1 Apostasia shenzhenica | reverse complement strand
AAGCTTGGTTGTTGTTATTGTATGTCTTTAAAATATAATATATATATATATATATATATATATATGTCTGAATATGTTATATGAAATATATATTAAAAAATTTAAGTATAAATAAATAAATACTATATTTAAATTTAATTAAAAAAAAATATGTAATTTATATTATATATAAAATAAATTTTTCACTCATAAAACAATATTAAAAATTAAGTTTGATTCAACTTTAAAATTAATTCGAAATCAGTTAAATTTTAGTTAACTCGAATCAAATTTGTCTTGAACTTGAAATTTTTAAATTTGAGTTAAAGACAAACTCAACTCATTTTCAGCCCTAATCTTGAAGTAGTAGAGAGTGAAGACTTGCCCTTCATAGTTCAGGTTTGGTTGAGAACTAAACTTAGTCTATATTTTTATTATAAAAAAATAAATTATTTTTAGAATCAAATAAAAAAGAATTTATTTTTGAATAATTATTTATACACAACTGTGTTAAAAATATTGAAACTTTCTATAAAATTATTAATTAAAAAAAACACCTAAATTACACAACATAATATTAAAATAACAATAAACTAAATGCTTCCTAAATTAAAATATTAATTTTATACAACTACACAATTTCAAAATTAAATTAACTATATTTCTCATTATATACGTTCAAAAACAAAAACAAAAACTTCTATTTCTCATATCTGAAGACAGTACTTACATTATTTTACAATTCACATCAAATATTTTGAAGGCAAAAATCACTGAATAAGTTTTTAACATTTTTTTATAAGCTCCTAACAAAAAGCATACCCCCTTTCGTTCAGGTATGTTCCTTGAAGTAAGCGTGCTGAAGGGCTTCATCAACAGTTAAACGATCCTCCTGAAAAACCATTGGAAAAATAGCGTTGGCTTCAATAAAACATTTATTTAGTAGAGGACCGTAAAAGTGAAAACTTTATTTAACATTTAATATATATTTTAATAAACAAATTTTATTTTATTTCACATATAAGATAAATAAAATTTTATTTTATATTTCAATGTTAAAATTTTTTTAATAATTCATCCATTTAAATAAATTTCTTCTCTTTACAATAACTAAACCATTATCCTATTGGGTGAGGTCGACTAAATGAATTTTTTGTTTTCATCGCGCTCTATCATATAATAAGTCCTTATTTATCTCTAAATATATGAGATCCTTTCTGATGGTTTTTGTCGTGTCTTATTTCGTCTTCCTTTTCCTCTTGTAACACAAGCAAAATTCAACGACTCAACTCGCTTTACTGGAGCTTCCATTGACATATGATTTATGACATATCTTCGATAACTTGAATATAAGCAATGCAAACTCTTTTCTTTTTTAAAACTTTTAAAATACTTCTCTTAGAACTCTATCATAAGCTTTTTTTAAATCAATGAAAATCAAATACAGATTTTGTTCTATCTCTGAACTTTTCCATTAAACCCCATAATAAATAAATAACTTTCATAATAGATCTATCAAATATAAAACTAAATTGGTTTTGTAACACCCTAGTATTGCAATGTAATCTCCGCTCAATTACTCTGTCTCAAATTTCTAAAGTATAGCTAATTGATTTAATACATCTATAATTGACACAATCCTATATATCATCTTTATTCTTATAAATAGGTATCAATATACTCTTTCTCCACTCATTTGACATCCGTTTAGTTTATAAAATTATATTAAATAATCTAGTGAGCCAAGACACGCCTTCATCACTCATATGTTTTCAAACATCTACTGGGATATTATTGGACCCAATTGCCTTCTCATACTACATCTTCTTTAAAGCCTCCCCAACTTCAGCCTTACTAATACGTTGGATATAACAACAATTTCTATTCTCTTTTTGAGTGTTAAATCCCGTAAGATCAAATATATTGTCACAACCATCATTGAAAAGCTTTCAAAATAATCCATCCATTTATGTTGGATACCTTCTTCTATGAAAAATACTTTATAATTCTGATCCATAATACATTTTACTTTAGTCAAGTCTTTACTTTTCGTATCTCTTATTTTAGCAAATTTGTATGTGTTTTTATACTTCTTTGACATCGAAGATTTTTTTTATAAATCCTCAAACGCTATATTTTTTTGCAATACACACTACTTTCTTGAACTCTTATTGAGCTATTTTGTATTCCTCTCAATTCACTTTGTTCTTGCATTTGTATCAATCTTTATAGCATATCTTCTTCTCTTTAACTTTTTCTTATACATTTATTTTCACTACCAAAAATTTTTATTATTAGGAGCTTTTCCTTTAGATTCTTTTAACACATCTTTCACCACCTTGAAATACAGTTAGCAATTGTCAACCACATAATATTACTTTCTCATTCAACGTCCTACTACCAAAGTTCTATAACTCTCCTTCTAAAAGTATTCTTATTCTCATTCTCTAGATTCCACCATCGAGTTCAAAAATATTATTTCAACTTACCATTTCTTCTCTAGCTCTTCATCTTGAGATTTGAAACCATTAACTGATATTGGGTAGTCAAACATTCATTTAAGATGACCTTACAATCTTTACACGCCAAGCAATCTCATTTTCTTAAAGAAAAATAATTAATCTGCAATTTATAAAACCCACTCTTGCAAATGATAATGTACTTATCTCTTTTTTAAATAAAGTATTAGCAATTATAAATTCATAAGAATGAAAAAACTCAAAAATAGTTTTACAATTCTCATTAGTCTCCCCATACTCATTGTGAATGTTATTAAATTCCTCAACAACACGTCTAACAAATCTATTTAGATCTCTTTTAATACATATTCTTTCTTTCTAAGATATTCCTTATATCAGTTCTTCTAAATAATTTCAAAACTTTTTCATTATGCTTCAATCCAAATCTACTTGAGGTCGTAAATACTTACAATGTTAATAGTAATTTCATTAATCATAATTTTATCTTTATTTCTCTTAACTTCTACTATATGATTCTTTAAACTCTTATTTAAAATTATACCCACCACATTTTTACTTTTATTCTTATCAGAATACCAAAATTTAAAGGCTAAGTCTACACCCAAAACTAATTCAAGTGATACAAAAATAGATTAAACTTTAACCCTTGCTTTGGCTTTTTTCCAATTTTAAGCCTTTTGTGCTGGATCAAACTTAAACTACTACTATATATATTGATAACTTTTTGCAGAAAAAAAGGATCACAATAACATCAGCAAGATTTAGTAAGAAAATTATACAAAAATGCTATTGAAATATATCAACCACTTGGACTAATCTCAACCGTCTCAATGTAAACTTAAAAATATAAGGAAGTATTATTTTTCAAAGAAAAAAATCAACAACAACTAAGCCTTTATCCCACTAGGTAGGATCGACTACATAAATCTTTTATTTTCATTGTGCTCTATTAAATAACAATTTCTTATTTAACTTTAAGTATGTAAGATCATTTTTTATAGTTTCTTATCATGTCTCTTCTAATCTTTCTTTTTCCCTTTTTATATGGGCAAGGTCTAATAATCTAACTTTCCTTATTGGAGCATCTATCGACCAACATTTGTGTCCAAAAAATCTAAACTAACTCTCTTTGAATTTATCCTTGATTGATGCTACTTCAACTTCCTCACAGATATATTCATTTTTTATTTTATCCATTCATATATACCCACCAATCCACCTTTGGATCCTCATTTTTGAAACATACTTATTTGTATATTTCTATTATTTACAAAAACACCATTTACAAATATAAGAAAGCATTGGGTTAGGACAACATAACGTGACAGATTTTCGGGAGGCTGCCAAGTCACCATGCGTTAGTATATGGAACCCAGTGACAGAATGAAGCAAGAAACATTGCAATTGCAAGTTATATGCTAAGGCTTACAATTTTACTACATAGGGTTGAAATTAACTCTTATATGTCACATTTCAATTCTTACTTATGTAGCATATTTCAATTCCTAATAAATCATATGCCACCTGGGGCTCAAATATGTTAGTAAGTAATAAGGATTGAAATATGCTACATCAACGATGAAACCAACATATTTTAACTTTCAGATAGCAAATTATGTCATATAATGCTAAATATGTTATGTAAGAGCTAAAATGTGCTATGTAAGAGCTAAAATTAGCCTTTAAATATCATATTTTAGCTTTAATGTAGTAAATTTCAGCTTTAAATACTAAATTTTATGCTATGTAAAGCTAAAATATACTATTTAAGAGCTAAAATATGCCACGTGTAAGAGCTAATTTAAGCCTTTCCGTAGCAAAAACTACTCTAATGTAGAAAAAAAGAAAAAGCTTCTCCATAGCCTGGATGGTGAGTTAATGCCATATTTGTCACTATTCTCTTTTCGTTCACTACTTGGTCCTGCATCAGCACGTGATGCACACTCATCCACCCCCGAACATCATACCAACAATGTTGTCCAAAACCAATAATTTCTCCTAACCACAAACCAAAGGCCAAAATGATTTGAAAGGACCATTTTGAATCTAATTGCAGCCCATTTCAAACAAATACTTTGTAGAATTGCAAAATATGTTCCAAAAAATTAAAGAAAAAAAAAAGAATAACACTTTTAGCTACTAAAATAATAAAAAAAAGAACTTACGGGATGCCATGATAATAGCTGGCGCACTAGTCGCAATGCCCAAATATTAGGAAATCTGCAGAAAATTAAGAATCAAAAGTTACAGATCTTATGCACGAGTCTGTCAAACAAATAGATAAGCATGTCAAAATAAATGAATTTTACCCAAGCTTAAGAGGATCCCTATCCTTCACTTGATGTGAGAAGAACTCCTCAGAACACTTCCAAGAAGCTGGCCAAACACCACCCTAATTTGCCAGCATGATTATTCATAAATTTCCATAACTGCGGTCTAAAAAACTGAAATAAGCTTCACAAGCCAAACAAAAAAAACTAATGATATAGATAAAATAGAGACAGCCTAATGGCTTCTACCGCATTGGAACAAGGAGAGTGGATGGCTTGTAGGGTGGTCCTAAAGGAAAATGGCCCAAAGCATTAGCATTAGAGCAGGAATTCTTGGCAATTTTCTAGGTAAATGGGTGGAGACATGGATCAACACAATCTAACGGCCACGATGATATCAAAATTTAAATTCAAATAAATTAGAGCTAATTAAATATTTTTATATTAGTTATATTCATATTTAATTTGATTTAATGAAAATAGAGGGCTGATTTGAAGACCCGTCATATTTAGAGCTAATTTTATTTTATTATAATGAAATTAACTTCATATTTATTTTAAATTTATTTGGTATTTTATTTTCAACATTTAGTATAGTATTTTTAAATTTTTTATGAATCTCTATATATATAAAAAAAGTCACCTAGTATTGTGTTAGTAGATTATTATTAATTAATGAATTGAATTCAGAGTTTTCTGAGTACTAGGGTCTGGGATAAGAAGTCCATGAAAGAAAGGGAAAGAAAGGGTAGGATTAAGCCTTTGATGAGAATTTTCAAATAGCCTAGTTATCCACTTTTATTGCTTTAAAAAAGGAAAGAAAATCTTCTTCCATATTCTACTCTCTTCGAATCACCCAACTTGTCTTAGAACGCTCGCTTGCCTTGGATCAGCGTTGCCTCCAACACATCGCACGCACGCCTGCTGCCAGTACCTCGAACACGTGCTCGCCTTTGACGATCGCCCGCTTTTGTCGTGCGCTCGTGCTAGCAACCCAAGACCACGCAAGAGGCACATGAACGACGCACGCGTCCGCGAGCAACCCTAACACACGTCCGCGAGCACCAGCCACCTGCATGCCAGCGAGCAACCCGCATTCATCCTACGCGCACACCAGTCTTGCCGCCTTACGCCGCACATCAGTCCTCCCATGGTGATGTCGCGTTCAATCCCATCGATCTCGCATCGAATTTCTACTACCCTCATCGGTATAATTTCTCATCAAATTCAATTAGTTATTGATTATTTATTTTCAATAAATTATTTGTTCTATTCTATTATCTGATTTAGCTTTAATTGTATGACCATAAAATTAAAAGTTTAAAGTAAAATTATTATTGAATTTATTTATTAGATATTTGTCCTAATTTTTGAATCTCGAATTTGATCCGTTGAATTTGAAAAGGCTGCGTTAATCTAATTGATAAATTCATATTTATTATCGATTTAATTTTACCAAGATTTTAAAATAAATTAAATGTGTGGGATTTATGAATCTTATTTATCATATAATATATTTAAAAAATATTCTTGTGCTTAATTAAAATAATTTATTAGTTAATTTTACTAATTATAAATTAAAAATATCATTTCCATTCTCATCCTATATCATAAATGTAAACAAGAATTTCTAAACCATAAATATAAGTCATGACCTAGAGATGTCGATGCACCTTTTGGAGACAACCTGAGGCCACGATCAAAGCGAAGAACACTTTGACATCTAGAGCCTAGATCATGACATGATTTCTCCAAGAAAAAAAGAAACTTAGTAAGTGCTATTATGATAGCTTAATAAATGAAGCAGTAGAATAGAGGTTAATGAACCGATTACATCTAACTCCTTTTGCTCTCGTCCTTACAAAAGTCCCAATGCTACTTTAAATTCACCATCACAAGCTAGAAAGTTGTTCAAAGTTTCGTGTCCATTTTCTAATTAGGCTCTTCAAAATCTTCAGAAAAACTTAAAAAGCGGCTATAGATTCAAAACTACAAGACTGAAAAAAGGTTTCAATTGTAAAATGAAGGGACGTCTATTCATTGGATGGCAACAAGCAATGTAAATTTAAAACTGAAACCAAGAGTAAACCCACATGAACTTGATGAGATGCATCACTGAATTATGAAAAATAGCATCAGAAGAAACTGCATGATCCAAAGCACCAAGAAATCACATGTAAAAGATCCTCAAGCATGCCTCAAAGACAAAGTAGATAGTACAATACGTATTTTCGCAGAAATAGAATAACACTTTCTTGCTTATGATAAGGAACCAACTTCGCATCTCAAGAAATATAGATGAGACTAGCCATGTCAGATAGGGCGACTTGCACCTTGCTAATTTCAGAAAACTAGTGCCATTGCAGCAACATCACCCAATCTACTGGCTTTTTTATTGTAGGTGATTCGTTAAATAAATCCCTGTTTGGATTATTTTCAAATTTCTTTTATTCTTTTATTTCTTGTAATAAAGAACAAAACGGTAATAGTAGGACCTTCAAACATGTTGCTTATAATTTAGTATGCATTCCTAACAGATTAAGAAAGCGTTCGATTCAAAGTTATCTTGATGTTATGCTATCTAAATGTCATAGTTTAAGAGATTATTCTATAATATTTTATAAAATTATCTGCACATATCATCAAATTAAATAATTATTCTTTATAGATAACATTGAACCAGACGCCCCCTAAGATTAATTAAAAAAAAGTACTAGATTGACAAGGAAACAAGCTTACACGATCTTTAACTCCATTCTTCTGATGACTACATGGGGAAATTCCAGGGACTAAAATACACATCTCCATGTATGATCTTAGTCTGAAATCAAAAGAAGTATAAGACAACATGAAAACATAAGTCATTATGTTTGCAAGATATTGAGGAAGCTAGATTTCCCCCCTACAAGAGCAGATGTAACAACGGATCATATGGCATGAGGTCAGAAATGACAAAGGAGAAATTATTTCAACATTGAAATGCAAATTTTGCCAATCTTGTTAAGAACTGATAAATGCAAACAAGTTCATAAAGTTAAAAAGTGCTGTTGATCAAGGTAAACAGGACATTTGTGAACCAACTAGGATTATGCTTTGAGCTCGTTGAGACGACACATGCGAAGGCCACCCAAATTGTACTTTGTATGCATTATACATCCACATCAAAACATACTTAAACCCAAAAATTTTTAAAAGGCACAAATTTTCCCCCTTCAACTTTCTTTTTCAATTTTACTATCATACATACATAAAGAAATACTCACATATATACACATGTACATACATACATATACATATGTATATATCTGTATAATAATATAAGTATAAATATGTGTATGTATAGGTATATATACTCATACATATATGCACATACATACACTTCACTCCTTCAACTTTCGTTTTTTGATTTTTAATATATATACATATCCTAACCTATTTTACATAGGACCATTGTTGCGACCAACTAGGTCTACATTTTTAGCATCACTCCTTGACTAAATTTGCAATTCTTCGAATTTTCCTAAATTGTTTCTGAATTTCTAACAATATTGCATGCCCTTTGATATATTCTTTTTCACAGTATCAACTTACTTTAAATAAGTCTGCATGAAATCGTCATCAAAATCTATCCATACTGCATAAAAAATGTACGTAAAAAAATGTTGTCGTGTTTACTTGTATGCAAGCTCCTTTACAGGTTCATTCCAGCCATCAAGATGCTGATCAAGTAATGAACGAGTCCTATCACTGATCTGGAAAACATGAGGGGAGCCAAGTATCAGCTCTAGCATAACAACGCCCACGCTCCACATATCATATCTGTCAAAGGGATAGATGCCTCGTAAGTCATAATCATTATCAGAAAGAACCAAAAGTAGCTGAAAAATCAATCCAAAAAAAAGACAAAGTCCTATATTTAAAATCTTTATTATCAAGTTGCTAAATATAGTTCACATAAACGGAGTCATAATCTCGAAAGTGAACAATAAAAACATTAATATTTGAACTGGAACACAAAATATAAAAATTCAGAGTAAAGTTATGTCCAAACTTCAATCTAACACTTTCTGGCCCCTGAAACCAGCTAGCATTGAGAAGTGCTTCAGGAGGAGTATATTCAAAAGTCTGCTCAGACCTGAAAGTCACGAAGAAAACCAAAACATCCTTATCAAGTTAATCACGTACAAATATGACGGAATACATAACCTATTGCTTCATATGTTATTAACAGTATTTAATGCAAAAGATAGAAAAGTTACATTAATGTTTTGGTTAAATGTGTTGGATGTAAAATAAAGTTGATTTTTAATATTAAAATTTATGTAGGATGCAAAATAAACTGATTTTTTAATACAGGAGTTTATATTGGATGTGACATAACAATTAATAAAATCATTGAGCTTAATTTGGAATTGAACCAAACAAGGTAGAAAAGCTACAGTTCACGATGTTCAGCTGTCCTCATGTTTTAGTCCAAAAAAAAAAGAAGTGAGAACATTACTGCACTTAAGTTTCAAAACCATGTTTATAAAGCATCTAGTTTACTTGCCAGCCTCTATTAGAGCCTAGAATAGAAACATGATTACCATTCTTCCAGTAGACCCAACTACTGATGCCACATATACTAGTTGAATCTTCATACAACAAAATCTGGACCTAAATATCCTAAGGCGAAACTTTTACCTTTTGTTCCTAAGACTTGAAGGCTTATCCTGGATATGCCATGGATTATGATGCCAGTGTCAGTTTCAAAAATTAAAAATCTCCTGGTTAAAAAAGAAATAGCAATTTACAAACTTTCATTTAATGAAGGCTTCTTTGGCTCATTGAACGGATGGCCTGCCTGGATGAGTTATTACAGCATCTAATCAAAAGTATTTAAAAAAACAATGTCAGTCCTGCTCATTCAAATGGTTGCATGTCACTTTGGATTACATGCTCAAGCTTATTTTTCACTTCACCATACGAAAACCATTAAAATTTCCATTAATGTTAACGGATGATAATACAGGATACTTACTAATGCTTTAACAGAGGAATCACGATGAAGGACCAAATTCATACACGATTTAAAACAGATCAAAACAAAAACATCCAAATCAAAGCTTCTTTGACACAACAAATAAAAAAACACATACTATTTAGCCAACAAGATATTTTAACTCTCCTGAGCTACTATATTTCATTTATTCAGTCGAATCTACAACAACTGTAGGATGCATCTAGTGGGGTCTAGAAATGATTGATAAATGCAGCATTACCATTGGAAAACATGTAGACGTTTAACTAGGTTCCAACCAATTACCTCTAAATCACAATATAGCAACTTAATGCTAGCACCAGGGCATACCCACTAAGTACTTCAACAATAACTACCATAACATATTGCTACTCAGCTAGGTTTCATTAACATACGCATGCTATAATCATCTGCTGCACATTTAATAATTATGCTACCATTTGGGAACCGTAAATTATTGATACTGCTGCAACTGCTTTGTGCATATGATATGAATGGAGAAAAGAAGTGGCTGCAAAACCACATGTTTCTAAAATTAATTTTACAAAAAACTCCTACAGAAAGAGTTCAATAAAATTATTAGTACCTTGTGGGCCCAGATCCATAAAAATGCTTCAGAGTAAACTCATCGATTGCACTTCCAAAGTCAATTATGCGCCTAATGAACATAACACCAGTCAACATTAAAAAATAAAATAATGCACTAATTAAAATTTGCAGAGGCATCATTCATCAAATCATCAAAATCATCTAGCTCAGCAAGCATAATGGTAAAAACAGAATGAGGGTTACATTTTAGAAAAAACTAAAAAAAGAGTATGGGATGACTATATTACAGCTCAAGCATATTCAAATAGAAAAAAACGATTGTAAAAATTAAATATATATATATATAACACATATGAACCCAAAAGAATTTATATTCCAAAAAACAAAACAAGGATCGTTAACAATCCACTTTCATTTTTGCCTTCTAGCACTCCTCACACCACGCTAGAGGAGCGCTAAAGCCTAAGGTTATAAACAAACCTTCAAGTAAAGAGCAAGGAGCTGAAAAGATGAAAAAAAAGTTTATTTGTAAATGCCTTTATATGATCCTCTAACCGACCAAAGTTCAATTCAATACCTGTTGTCACCTTTAACATATCAACGAGATCCCAGTTTGGGTGGCTTTGCCGAAAAATGTGCAAGTAAACTTAAAAGAACTCACCTCCCTCGGAGTATTCCTCTTCAAATCCTCCTGAGAAACGAAGAAATTCTTTCTTCGCTCCAAATGAAGAATTTGAGAGGTCGAAGAACACGAGGCCATTGTGGCCCTTCAAGATGAAGCACCCCTTTCCTTGCAAATTCTTCACCCAATGTAAGAAAGCCCCAAAACATCCATACTCCACTCCTATTTAGCTTTCAAAGCTTTCGAAAGATATTATATTTGAATGATGGTGTTTAGTGATCAGGGCTGGCACCATCCCATGAGCTTGAGTGTAGATGACGAACGACTATATGTGCAAGATCCGCAATCACCATCACAACTCCAACTGCCTCATTCGACCCCCCCAGACTTGCAACTTGAACAAGTGATTGGGGAAGTTACTTAAAGGGAACTCATGCCTATCATTGAATATCTCAAATCGATGTTCAACCTAGTTCTTTGTCAACTTGTGAGTCAAACGGTGTACACAGAGGGCAAGAAGGAGGTTAAAGTGAGACAAAAAGCGTGCTTATAGGAACCTTTCTCTCCATTTTATATTTGACCAAGACACAATCTTTGCAACCACCAAAGCTAACAATTCAATATGCTCCTCAAACTATTATTGAAAATATAATAGTTGCCTCTAGGCCAAAAGACGAAGCGACGTCTTCCAAAGCTCGAGGAGAAACTTGACATTGTTAGAATATGTAAAATCTCCTCCATTATACCTCGAAATGCGAGTGGATTTTGAAAAACAATAGAAAGACAATCCACGAAAACAAAGAACAAAGTACGAAGAAGACGATATCTTTTCATTGATTTCAAAAAGCAAATAATTGTATAAGGCGGTAAGTTCAACTCACATAGGATCACACAATAAAAATAAAAAACAAGCTCTCAAACTCTCATTGAGTAGCTCCCTTTGGGTACTGAATAGCTCATCCTTTTGAAGAATAGTCTCCTTGAGTCGATTCACTTCAGCCTTCAACTCTACACACTCCCCTTTGTACTTGGTTATATCAAGCCTTTACTCCTCGCCTATAACGAGCTCATCATAGTTTTTCTAAAGGCAGGCTAAACAAATCTTCTACCACCACTTTTGCTACCTCCAATTTTTTGTCCCTTTAAAGGTTCATTTTCAATCTCCATAGCTTGGATTTGTTTTTTAGCCTCTTCTAGGTCCCTTCAGCACAGAAGAAAGAGGATTTCCCTCACTCCCTTCAAGGTCTCAAAGTAAAACCCAAAGTAGAAGTCATTTGGGTTGCTAGTCTTTTCATGCGCAGGAGTCAGTTCCACCCATCACATTTGAAGATCTCACACTATGCCGTTGGCGTTCTTCGACTCTCAGTGATGCAGCCACTAAGAGCGTTGAATTTCTTAGCGAATACGGAGAAATTTCATAGGAGGGGATTCAACTGCCTCCGAGGAGTTCAAATTTACCTTCTCACTCCCCTTCTCTTTCTCCTTCTCTCCCCCCTTTCCCTTTTTTTCCTACTCCTCTTCCCCTCTCAAAACTTCTCTACCTTTTTCCTTATCTTTCTTCTCCTTTTCTTTTGCTCTTTTTTTACTTTATCCCTGATAGTTCTCCTTCACCTTCTCTTTCACTTTCTCCTTTTCTTCCACTCTCCTTTGTCACACGTGCACATAACATCTCTTTATCATATAAGGAAGGTGCATGCAATAGCACTACTAAAGCACTAACCAAAACAATAGTCTTCAACGCTTCAAGATCGAACAAAGATTGAGACTTATTGGGTTGGGAGGAATCGAACTGAACATAGCAGTAAGACCCCTTATCTCTCAAGTTCTTCTGGCATTCCTTGAAGCCCTTGACCATCTTCTAGTGAGGGGTTCAAATCGGTCCTCTCTATAACTCCCATTAACCTAGAGCTCTTTGGAAAAACTATTTGGCAGTTCCTCGAGACGATTCATCTCAATTCAAGAGTGCAGAAAACCTTCTAAGTTTGAATTCTTCGTTTCTCCAATTCAACTGTGCAAAAAAACATGCTAAGTCTGACTTCCTCCTTTCCCCAAGAATTGCACTTCTATTTTTCCCCTGTAACAATCCCTCTTCTGTATTTTAATCAATATATTATAGACTTCAAACCCACCAAAACTGTTATGATTTTCCCTTGACTTTTGAGTTTGCAAGCGACAACTTATTCTAGAGTTTCAAATAAAATAAAATCTTGTTCTAGTTTTGTGCTCTTGCCTGCTTAATTTCTTTCACAGTTAAATTTAATTGATGGGATCTCTCGTCAACATCAGCATAGGCTCTTGTTTTTCTTTTTATTTTCAACCTTAAGCTAGAGAAAATTGGAGGTCACCAAGACTCAAACATACTGGTTTTAATACCATATTAAATCTTTGATTATAAATGACCTAAAAATGTAAGTTTATAGGTTATAACCCAAGAATAACTTCATATTCTTACAGCTAGATTTTGAAAGCCCTACAAAATTGGCAGGCTCAGAAATCTTTGGCAACCCTTTCATATAAGAGTTAAAATGAATTATAAAAGTCAACTGAACTTCAAAAAAAGAAAACGTTAAGTGAATCTATTTGTCAGATAAGATAAAATGTTTCGATACTAGGGATATTAACCATGAAGAAAAGCATCTTAACTAACGTGATCTTCAAAAAGAAACTAGGTTAAATGATTTATTGAATAACAGGGAACAAGATGAAAAAGATAATTTTTCTTTATCATTTCCAGTACCCAAATTAGGTGAGGAGATTCCATTTGTTTGTAAGAAAAATACATATAAAAACAAATGTTTCAATACAAAAATAAAATTATATCCTAAACACTGAGCTTTCACTCTACTAATCATGATTCCAATATCCTACATCCATAGCTAGTTAGGAGGTAAGTTTTGGCATTTTATTGATGCAATAAACTTTTTGATTTCTGTAGGAACAAATAGATCAAAATACCAAAAATTAGGATTGATGAAGACAAGAAACTCCTACATAGAGCACATACATTTTGATGTGATGCTTACTTCCGATAGGAATATCTCTCGAGCATTTTCCTGTCTCCACTTCTTCAAAACATATGATCATATTTTCTTACACACAAAACAATAACAGGATCAGCATCAAATTCAAAAACTGGGTGCATATGTGACAAAAAACCAATGTAAATGACAAACAAACAATAATATACATAACTATAAACAAATATTTAGATTAGGGTAAATATCAATTAAGTACCTAAGATTAGGGATAATATAATGTGAGCCAACAATTTTCAAAAACTCTCATTTGGGCCCTTGAGATTCGACATAGTTTTCAATTGGCTCCTTCCATCAAAAATGAAGTTAAATATGTAAGAAATAACTATTTTATCCATAGGAGGTTCCATCAAAATCCACTGACCTTCATCATGGAAGAGATCTTTGAATCCATCCATAGCATCGATCCCTCTGCCCACCACCAGATGCGTGTTCTCCTATCCTTCATGTGTTGCTCTGCA
Source organism: Apostasia shenzhenica (assembly GCA_002786265.1). Lineage (NCBI taxonomy): Eukaryota > Viridiplantae > Streptophyta > Magnoliopsida > Asparagales > Orchidaceae > Apostasia > Apostasia shenzhenica. Next base: position 157,074 of record KZ452167.1, on the reverse strand, counting down.
TTCATGTACAATACCCTCCTCCATTCTTATCTATGTGACAATCTTCCCGCCTACGCTTTCCCACTTTTTCTCGAAATGCTCTACCATGATATAACTTTGAACAACCACACCATCCACCTTCTCCTCAAAGCCTTTGCCCAAACTCATCTACTCACAAGCAGATCTACCCTTCATTAGATGATCCTAAAAGACACCTCATCTCTGGTCCTTTCGTCCATATCTCGTTGATCCGTTTCTACGTCACTCTTGGTGACAATGAAAGCTGCTCATCGCAGCTTAAACAAGAATCCCTCACCATGTGTTTTGAAATGGAATTCTCTATTGTTGAGGTATGCCAAGCTAGATGATCTAATCACTACAAGGAAACTATTCGACAAAATTCCTGAGAAGAATTTGGTTTCCCGTAGCGCTATGATTTTCAGCTATGTTCAGTCTCAACATACCGATGAAGCTCTAAGAAGTGGGCGTCATCTCTATTGGAGATCTTCAGAGATGAAAGCATTGATTTGTGGAATGCAATGATAGTTGGTTTGGGCTTGCATGGAAGGGAAAAAAAAGCATTCCAACAGTTTGATGAAATGATTGATGAAGGAACTTGATCCAATGACTTGACTTTCATGGCCTTGCTGTTGACTTGCAGCCATTGAAGCATGGTTGATGAAGGGCAAAAATGTTTCAAATCTGCAAGAAATTTTTAAACTAACGAGTCATACTTTAAAACTTTAGGAAAGGGTGATCGAACATAGATTATGCCATAATACTAAGGTATCAAAGAATTAATTTGCTTTTATGCCAGGTAGATCTACTATAGAAGCCATTCATTTATTAAGAAGTTAATGGAGAAATTTAAGGGGAAAAAGGAAAACTTACATTTGGTTTTTATTGATTTGGAAAAATCTTATGATAAAGTCTCAAGATAAATACTTTAGAGAATTTTAGAAGAGAAAAGGGATTTACACTGCTTATATTGAAGTTATTAAAGACATGTATGAAGAAGCTGTTACCTGTGTTCGAACATAATGAGGTTTGACTAAGGATTTTCCTATTACAGTTGGATTACACCAAGGCTCGACTTTAAGTCCGTATCTTTTTGCTTTGATTATGGAAGTCATGACTGGACATATCTAAGATAAAGTGCCTTAGTGTATGCTCTTCGCAGATGATATTGTCCTTATTGAGAAAACTAAAGAGGGAGCAACTAGAGTTTTGGAGGAATGCTCTAGAATCTAAAAGTTTTCATCTCAATAGATCAAAAACTGAATATACGGAGTGCACATTTAGTCAAGAAACAGATACTTATATTGGAGATATGACAATTGGTGATCAAATTGTCAAGAAGAGTGAGCGCTTTAGATACCTTGGATCAATTATACAAAATGATGGTGAAATAGAAAATGACGTTATTAGCAGGATTCAACCAGGATGGGTAAAATGGAGAAATGCTTCTGGTGTGTTGTGCGATAGAAAAATCTCATCCAGAATTAAGGCATAGTTGTTATTGTTGTTGTTGTTGTTGTTCTTGATTCCTCTGCTATTTAGAATCCATGACATTTTAAAAATGCCTGAAATGGGTAGAACTATAAGTAGCTCAGCACCTGATGCATATTACTCAAGTACTGGTTCAATTGAGCCAATATGTCTACTTTTCTGACGATATTATACATTGGAAGATCTCCAACGCAACATTCATAAGGAATCAATCCAACCCAAAACTTTAGTCACCTTTTCTCATGTATATTAGTTTAACATAAATAAATTTGTAAAGCAACATTTCATATTATTCCTATATTCTCTCTCCTGTGTAATCTGACATGTTGGTTTACAAGTAGTATGGTTCTAAAGCCATTTTATGAGTCACAAAATGAGTATATGAGCTTTCAGTTACATTTCAATCTTTATTTCAAAAGTATTGTGAACCTCTAATTGATCAAAGCCTGGCAACATATGAGGCCATAGAGTGAAGGCTATTGATAATCTTGAGCCACACCTAGTAACTTCATTGAATGATGTATTCATGGTTATCCAGTGGTGTTCGCATCAAATTAAACCGGATGAACAGCACCAAAAAGAGGATCAGAAAGTCAAATAGGAAGAAGAATTTTGATGAATTGGATTTTATATGCTTATAAAGGGGGCACTAGGATGGCTTGAATTTGATTGTTTCCAGATTTGCTCAATCCTAATCACAGATTCAAATTTGAGTTGATTTGGAATAATTCGAGGTTCATTTGGCAAATTGGATTTGATTGAAGATTCAATAACTAAATAAGAAGACAGATTATTCATCATCATTTCTGATTATTTGTATGTCTTTATTTGAGTTTAGACATATTTGGCATGTTAATTTCAGCATTTACTCCTATATTTTCTATTTCATATTTTGGGATCTCTATAAATAGGGATCGCCTTACATTTTAATCGTTGGTCACTTTGATGGTTATTAGGTGAGAATCCTTAAAGAGCTTAGATATTTTCTTTTATTTTGAGTGAAAAACAAATCTCCTCCCATCTTCTACTCTCTATTTGGACCTCCCGATCCACACTCACAGTCGCACGCTACCGACACATGCCTGCCTTGCACTCGCGAGCATCAGAACCCACACTCACAGTCACACGCCTCCGACACTTGCCTGCCTCGTACCCACATGCATCTCTGATGCTCGCCTGCAACTTGTGCGCACCAACCTCCTATGTGCGCCCGCCTCCGACACTCACCTACCTCTGACGTGCACCTACATACAATGCCCTGCATGCACGCCAACCTCTTACGCTCGCCTACCTTGCACACACACCTGCCCTACTTCGTTGCTCACCAACCTCCGACTCGCACACGCATATAGCACCCTATACGTGCACCCATCTACAATGCCCCGCACAAAGGCCTGGCTCCTGCCACAAATCCAACCCCATGTGAACTTGCTTGTGACGCACGATCAAGCATACCCTACGTTTGCGCCTCCAGCATCAGATCTCGCCATTGAGCCCGAGCTCTTTGCTAAGCCCCTACTTAAAAGGGGAAGTTACAACCGCATTTACATTGAGGATTCAAGTACAGACAAGTGCTCAATATCAGCTGTGAATCTTTATATCTGCTAAGGTGCATATAGTAAATTTCTCACCAAATTCTATTATTTGCTAACTAGTCGATTCAGAGGTTATTACGCAACATGATTATTCGATTTAAGCTCTAATTGTGTGAGTTTAATTATATTAAGAGAATTAATTACTATTTGGATTTATCTGCGAAACAACTAATCTTAATTTCTAAAACTTTGGATCTAATCTATTGAATTTAACTCAATTGCCTTAATTAATTGATAAATTTTTATTTATCATGATCTAAGTTAGTTAAAGTTTAAAATAATTGAATTTACAAGAGTTATAAATCTTATTTTATCATATATTTATATTTCAAAAAATATTTTGCACTTAATTAAAAAAATTTTGAGAATTAATATTACCAATTAAGTCTTAAATATAATTCATTTCATCCCACATCAGCTTATGTCTATGAAGTAACCTTCTTCTTTCAAGGTTCCTGAAAATAACATTCGATATGAACATGCTATGAATGAGGACAAATTGAACAATAAAGAGAAGTTCCTGAAAGAAAATATTAAAAAGGTGCTGAGAAAATATCAAGAAGTTGCCTTCTTAAGAGAGCATATCGAGAAGATGCTCACAAGGAATGGAGGTTGCAATTGTGAACCATGAATTCACTAATCATGCACTTACAGAAGGTAAAATATGACGCGTCCATAATATGACAAGATAGTATGAAAAATGGGTATTTGATGTTCAATCCAAAAAAAGATAAAGTTGGCCGAAGAACATCCTAGATTGACAACTTGAATTGACAAGACAAATGAAACGACTTAAGCTTAGGATTACTCTACCCCAGGATTAACACAATAGTTATCCATGTAGTTAATGTGAAACCTAATCTTTACTGAGTAAATGAACTCAGAGCACCAAAATATTCTAAATCACAGCAAAGATGCAAAACCTCTAAATACACACCCAAGCATGTGCACATTCTATGCACTGTGCTAAAACTTCCATGCTAACACATTCCAATGATTCAAATGCTGTTATTTAAACATGGGACAATTACATCCATATCACTAAAATCTAATCACTTTCAATATTTAACACTCAAGTCTTTACATATTGGCCATAAAAATGATATGAAAATTACAACTTTTGTTATATACATACCACAACTTTATATAGCATGAGTTATGCATGAATTGTGATTGTCATATGATTTTCGTGGCCAATATCTAATTTAAAAAATTTAGATGTTAAATTTGTAAAATAGTTAGATACTAGTGGCATACATGTAATTTTCCCTTTAAACATTAATGATGTGCCAAATCTCCATCCCATCCCAAAAGTATGGTACTGCATTGAAAGTAAAGAAAAAATAATCAAAAATGGAAAATAGATTATAGGGAAGCTCATAATTTTAGTTTCTATTTACTAAAACATGATGAGTTCAGTTACATGCAGGAAATCCACTGGAAGTTCATTAAACGTTTAGTAGCTAAAAAGCATCATTATTTATCTCCACGTAGACTGAATCATATATACACTCAGCAATGAGCACTAATGTTATCATCAGTAATTTTTGTTGAATGCAATTTTGGCTCTGTCAAGTGTTTAGGGTTTTGCAAGACGAGTGCAGAGGAATGACTAGAAGAGGTTTTTACCTACAGCAAGAAGCCCAATATTAGGCTGGTGAAGAGAATAAGATTGCTTAAGAAGACATGGTGAAATTAAGACCTCTACGTCACCAAACAGGAAACCAACAAGCCAGCCAATAAAAATAATGAACAATATACCTTAAGCAAGCTTCTGTATATAGCAATATGTAAGTTTTTGTAGATATATGCAAATGATCTATACAATATCAAATGAAAGAGTCTCAACTACCTGTACACATAAATATTTGTGTAAAGAGGGACTTGAGTCCACAAAAACATAAACAAATATCTAATAACATAGAAAAAAGGATGCTAAGGTACTTGTAGTCTAGTGGTTCAGTTGATGGCTAGCAAAATGGTAAGAAAACATCAGCATTTTCATATAGATAGCCTTGCACAGTTGAAAGTTCTACCACCGACCAATTTTTATTCTCGCATGTCAGAAACCTAGAGATAAGGCCGATGCAAGACAAGTCCAAGATATGCATAGTTTTGGATGAATGAAATAAAAAATAAAAAGTTCGAAAAAAAGAAAATCAAGAACACATTTAACTAAGAAGGCTATTCTTACCGAACATATGACAAGGCCTGGTGAGACTAAATCATCTATAAAATTTAAAAAAAAAAAAAAAATGGGACAAGGAATTGGTAGAAATAATTCAAATAAATTAACGGAATAAATTTCCCACATTTAAAAAAAATAGGTGACGAAAAGAACTAAAGAGGAAAATAGTGTATTGATGCCAAACATACACTTTAAGAAAGTGGAGGCATGCAACACCATGTGTATCCTAAATTCATGTTATCTCTATTTGTCAACTTTTTTGAGCATAGATTAAGTAGATATGAAAAAGACTAGCCTTGGTTAATAAATTACTGCTATATTCATGATGGTTGTGGGTTGACTTAAAATATCATTATTATGTTTTTCACCTCCAAATCCCAGAAGCAGCACGAGCTTTTACAATGCGGGTAAACCTTTTTTATATATGTATATTATAGTTTTAACATTATAGGTTTGTTCAAGAATAAAATTCTTATTAATATTTCCATACCTGGTTTAATGTCTCTATGAGTTATACTACGATCATGACAGGACTTGAGGGCTAAGAGCTGCATAAAAAAATAAAATTTTTACAACAAATTGTATCTGATCTAACATTCTACAACTAAAATAAAATGCGGTCAATCTTTAGGTTTTGAATATATCAACATGAAAAGACAGTTCAACAAAAGAAAGTTGAAACCAAAAATGAATTGATATAATAGAACATATGACATAAATCCATACCAAGACCACATTTGGTTAGGCAAAACGGACTCCTTCAAATACACTTCAATCAATATTTTATATTTATTTTACATCCTATACATAAAATCAAATTTATTTCACATACAAAAAAGTTTTATTTCACATATAACAAAATTATTAATAATAAAATAACTTTATTCTATATCATAACATTAAAATAATTCTCTCTCTATCTCAAAAAAAAACTTAAAACACTCTTAAAACATATTTCAACCAAACGAGACTAAATCATGTATGAAAACTAATAGCGATACACATATTTTTTGGCATTGTGTCTTTGTCATTACAAACTTCAATTTTTACACTATTTTCTGTTCAATGTAATATAGATAAATTTTTAATCACCGAAGTGAAAAATACTACATCTTAAGACATCATTTTAACAGTGTTTTGAAGCATTCACATCTTGCTTACTCATTTCTCTACAGCCATGATGAATAGTTACCATGGGCCAAGAATAATGGATTTGCTTGTTGATCTATTCAATTCCATACTAGATTATTAGGCTGGAAATTCTATAAACCAGCAAGATCACTAGTTTGCCTTCACAGAACTTGCATCTATGACAATCAACAACACCTATATCTCTAGGTTTCCTTACTATAAACTCTTTCAGCATAATTCTAGAAAGAGCTTCGTCATCCTTGTACATCACTACTAACAGAGTTTATACTTATGTTACTCATCCAAAAGACTAGATCAAAGGTTCCACGAGTACTGTTTAGAGAATGCATCACCTCCTTATGATTTTCACAAAAACCCTCACCAGTAGAATCTCTTAAATTAGCTGCTTATACAAAGGAATCCAACCAGTAGACTCCAAATAAATTTTTGATTGATTAACAAAACTGGCTGTTCTGCTACCCTAAAGAGTACCTCAGATAAACAGTAAACAGTATACTGGATTTATTTGTCATTAAACAACAGTATGCTTCTGTCTGCCGATAACCCATCAAACAATATACTTTACCATTGTTGGAAGGCTAGAAATGCACTTGTACGTGCAGAAATAACACTTAAACCTAAAGCTGTTGCAGCTAACATATTAAGCAGCATCTATTTTCATTATAATTCTCCCTAGAGCCACTGGAACATACTTACCCATAATGGGTTAAAGGTAAATACTAAAAATCAATGGCTATGAAGCATGAACACTTCAAAAAATCACGTCGCGTCAGTGCCGGATACACGAACACTGGGAGACACCGTGCCGCATACGCCATGTGGTGTGTCCTAATAAAATAATATTTAAAAAAAACTAAATGACACTTCTTAGATACGCAAGGATACTTTGAGACACTTTATGACACTTTTGAGACACTTCTGAGGTACTTCTAAGACACTTCTAAAATAAAGGACACTTCTAGTACACATAGGATAGAATTGAATATATTTAATATTAATGTTAAATTTATTTATTAATATTATATTTTTTTAATAAAACTTATGGATACATCTACATCTTTTTATTCTTTTATTAATATTTTAAGATTTTTATTATTATTAAAATTTTATCTAATAAAGTAAAAAATCTATTATTATTATTATTAAAATTTTACTTAATATAAGTCAAAATTCTAAGTTAACCAAGCTAGATCAAATGTCATCTCTTATTGCACTCGAGCCTTACAAAAATTAACCAATCGCAAAAAGTTAAGAACTCTACCTTCATCTTTATCATTATTTCATCTTTAACACCGAAAGCTCTTACTTCCTCTTACTGTCATGTTCACTGTGATAGTCTTAAGATACAAAATTGTATTTTCTCTTATTCAAAGTAAATCCTAAATTTATATCCCAAATCTCTTCAATGCCGACGACACCTGTTCGCAAGTTCTTATTTTGATTTTACGAAACTTCAGTACTACTCACAAGTTATTTTCATGTCATATCCTCGTGTCCCCGTGTCGTATCTGTGCTTCATAGATCAATGGGTTCCTCCCCCTCCTAGATGGCTGAAAGTGAATTTGATGGTGCAGTTAAAGGAAATAGCTTAGGTGGGTTTGGATATCTCATCTGTGATCACAAAGGAGCAATATGGGAAGGTGGTGGCAAGAAAATCCTAACTTATGCGTATAGCTGAGATGATAGCAACATGGGAGGGACTAAAGGCAGCATCCAAATGGGTGCATGTTGTGGAAGGTATATGCCTAGAAGGGGATGCTCTTATTCTGTTGTAGGATTTGATGCAACAATGCAATAAGAATTGGAAGCCAACCCTAGGAAATGAGAACAACATACTAAAGAACTCTGCAAACATTCTCCTTAGATGGAAGGCTTGGGGAATAATTTTTACTCCTAGACCTCTAAATTGTAAAGCTGATTTCTTAACTAATCTTGCTACTATAGGTAACTTTTTGTGGAAGAGGGGCATGTCTCTCCCTCATGAGTTCTATAATCTCTGTGAGAGAGATATAACTTGATGTAAACTTCTACTTTCTTGAATAGGCTCTGGCCACACTTTCAAAAAAAATTAAGGAGCTCAATACAACAATAACTAAAAAATATACCAATTATTAGAGGCATTGTCACTTATATGATCCAACATTATAAACATAGCAAAACATTTAATTACATACTATTGTATCATCAAAGTGCCCTCAATAAAACGTCCTTACCAGAAAACGATATTTCACCTAGAAAGCCAAGTGCTCTGAATTAGAAATTTCCTTCATCAATAGACTAGTAGTATAATTCCCCAAAAAATTGCTTAAAGTCAAATTTTGTATTAGTGAGCAGCTAACCATGTTCAATGTAGTAATGATCGTCTTTAGTGTGCTAATGATTATGCTAAAGATATTAATAATGCTATTAATGTAATTATCGATGTTATTAAAAGTGTAAAGCATCTTATTAGGATGATAAATATATAAGAGATAAATCAAACATAATAAAGCTTTGAAGAGGAACACAAGTGATTGTAGAGGTAATCGAGGGACCCCCACCTCTCACACTGGTTAGCCAACTCAATGGCGGTATGAGAAAAGAGGGAATGGCAGTAACAAAAGAAGGCAAACTGCTCGAAGATAAAGCAAGAGAAGAAGAAATCAAAATTTTCTTTTATGAAACATGTTTCTTTAAACTTATGTGACGATGTACACATGTATGGTGACAAAAGAACCATATAAAATCTGATATTGTGAAATATGACTATAAATGAAAAGTATGATTATGTTGTAATATAATGTTCTTCTATGCATACATTGCCAACACGAAGAATACCAATTATAACAATGTTTTCAAAAAAATTTGTTGCATATATGAATGATATATTTCTAAGATCAACAATACAAATGTGAATGAAAAAGAAGTAAAAAAGTTCTCTTTAGATAATGTCTTTCCTATATCAAACTCATGATGAGTAATGCTTCGAAATAAGTAAAGGGTCTCCTCCTTGGCACATAGAAATGATGTGGTCTATATCTACAACAACAACAACAATCCGAACCTTTATATCACTAGATGAGGTCGGCTACATAAATCCTCTGTTTCTATTGCACTTCGATGCGTCCAATATCTATGACCCCGGAAAGAGAGAGGGTTACAAATGGTGAGATGTATCCAATATGATGAAAAGAGATGAGCAAAGAAATGGGTCTCCCCCATTGCACATAAAAACAGTAAGGGAAGAATCCTAAGTAATGTGAAAAGAAAATGACAATAATCTAATTAGAAGCCTAAAGGCTTTAAACAAATATGTGAAAAGCAAAAAAAAAGAGAAAAGAAAAAGAAAAATGAAAGACAAATGATAAGTAACATGAAATATGTGAAAATTTTATGATATAGGTGCTATGAGAATGATAAATTATATTTATTGTGATGATTACCTTCTTAATGAATGATGTTTGCTTTAGCGTTTGACTTTTCTTACTGAGCCGATTGGACTGACTTCTATTGTTTTTCAAGTATATCATAGGGCACAGTATGAGGAAAGGACATGAGAGAATAAAAAAGAACTCTGTAGTGGATATATTGATGTTGATTAGCTTATTTTTATTCAAAAAATATATATTAGACTGAGGTTGCCCTAATCTGCTGAGGAATTTGCTGCTAAACCAGTGTCAATGGATTGGGGGGTGACAAGTACCATTCCAAACTTTAGATAAACTTAACTCAGAAATTCACACAGAAACTTAATTCAGCTAACAGAATATGACAACATCACCAAAGAAATATAACATATGCAGTAACACTAATATATGGATAGCAGATACAGAACATTTGTACTGTTCAGATTAATGCAAACATTGACAAATATTGTAGCAAACTTCTGCTACCTTTACATAGATCATAACCATCTTCCGGCATAAAACTTCATGGAAAAGGACATAATTAACAATAGCTCAAGAAAGGTAAATGTTTGTGGAGAAAAAGCAGGACTCGGCATTGAATTGGAAAAAATAACTACAACCATACCAGTTGCCAAATAAGACTCTGCATTTCCTTTTGTCCAGCAACTGTTGTCCGCAGCCAGTACCACCATGTTGATGGATGTAATACCCGGATCCTGTTCGCATGTTCATCCCTACCATCATTGTTTAACGGGTACATTTCATCTGAAGTATATATTAGCTTTGAGAGTGATATGCCTTCATTTCGAAATACAAGCCATATTTCCTTCAAATCTGACTCAAAAGACTCTACAAACCTAGCTATATGTTCCAAGCCTGCTTCAACCATAACTCTAGCTGTCTTAAAGTTCTTGAATTCAGTGTTACTATTATAAAATCGAGACTCTACATCATCTTTGTCTGTTATATTATTCCATATCAACTTGCTAGATTGTATTTCTTCCTCCGATGAAAAAGATGTAGAAAATCCTGTCATTTCTGTATCTCTCAAAGAGGTGGAAGCATTTAAAAAGATTTCCCCAAAGTACTTTTCACGCAGGCCACTTAAGTAAGCACCAGTCCCCCTCTCCACCTAACAATAGAACAAAATTAATTAAAAGAGAAAAGGCAGATCGGCACAATGAACAGTGAAAAAATAGTAAAGATGCAACTATGAAGCAAATACTAAAACATATACAGTGAATTTAATGTAGTCAACACAGTGAGATTCAGCACAGCTCAAAAAATAATAGAGAAAATTTCACACACCACTATAATCTAGCTATTTTATATATTTGACACTCAAATCATTAATATTACACATTAGCTACATAAATCATATGAAAATTACAACTCATGACTTGTGGCATGTATGTAAGAAAAGTTGTAATTTTTATATAATTTTTGTGAACAATATGTAATATTAAAGATTTGGTATTAAATAAGTAAAATAGCTAGATTTTAGTGACATGTACATAATTACACCAAAATAATATGGTGAACAGTAGTCAAGGAGGTGAAGGATACATCAACAGAATTGTTATCTGATGACAAGGCATAAAAGGATTGCCTGGGGAATACAACGTATTACTGGTATTTCAATAGAAATTACTAAATTCTTCAGGATAAACTATGAGAAATTGGGCTGTACTTATATTGCCTAATTCTATTGCTGTGGTTCCTGGAAACATACATTTTTTCCCTTCAATGGTTCAGTATGACTAATTGAAGAAGATCAAGCCACAGCTATTAGGATCATGAATAACATGAATAACCAAGGACCAGGGGAATCATGTAACATGAATAACCAAGTTTCTATTAGTTTTCTGTGATAAATTGCAATTCACAAGTCATTTGCAATCCAGATTTCATCCTTGATAACAGATGCATTATGTTTTGAAACTACTATGACCTTAACTCTCATGGAACATCGTTCATTGAGAAAATCTTTGCTATTTACTCTTCTGAATCTAATTGGTAAAACCTATGCTTATTACACATCAACAATGGTTTTGATGCTTATGCTTTTGATGCTTATGTACAGGTTTATTAATTTGGCTCAAAGATCAAAGACCAACTGAAAGTTGAATTGGATTGAAGTCAAATTAATCCAAACTAGCCGAGAAATAAGCCATTTTTCTGGCTTGAGTCTTTATTTGATCTGGTCTCGAGACGACCCGAGATTGGATAGATTTTAAAAAATAAAACATAGTGATTTTCTGATATATATATATATATAACACAATGTGTTGTGAAGTGTAGCACAGTGGCTTGCACTCTCATTCCCATGCACCTAATGGGGGTTCGATCTCAGCAGTTGCATTATTTTATATACATAATAGTCCCATATTGCTAGTTTCACGAGATTTTTGGAGCACCTTTCCCATATAAGAGAGGGTAAGCTTCCTATATAAGAAAGGGCAAACCTCAGATACATACAATATTCAGAAATCATCATTATAAAAATGATAGTTAACTTTAATATTAAATAAAACTTTTAATTTAATATTATACTGCGAGCTAGCTCGAAAATTAGTCAAAACAGATCAAGATTGATAAGATCTAATCCAAGCTGCCTCAAAATCGAAGTGTATTGAGCCACAAGTCCATTTCAAGCCATTTAAATACTTATCAATCAGATCTCAAGCTGATATTGGCTTAGCTCAAAATCGGATCATTAACAGCCCCACTTATGTATCAGTTTTAACAAGTTGTTCTTCAATTTATATGCACCATCAAAGTTGGTCCAATTTATTTTGAACTGACTACAAATTTAAGTAGTAACAATATTGCCAGGGCTCTAGAATCATTCATTAGTTCTTATGACATGATAGAAAACAGCCTTGTACACTACTGTGAAGATTATGGATGAAAACTAGCATTTTCCAAAACCAGTCAAACAAAAAGGCATATCATTTATCAAAAAAAAAAAAGCATATCCAAGATCCACTGCATTGATTTTGGTGTGCATATCCATAACAGTCAAGTGTGAAGTATGCCGGAAATATAGAAGTGGCGTTAATATAATTGTTGAAGTAAGCTATTTGCAGCATGGCACTAAGGAATCCCCTTCAAGGACCAAAAAGTTTAGAATTGTCAAACACATAAACCATAGCACGGTAAGCAGAATTTAAAATGAATAAATAAATAAAAAGTTCAGCAAAAGCGCTGCACTAATTTGCTTACAACCTTGATCGTAATCATATACTCTTACCATTATCCGTTTCAAGATGAAAGAAGGCACAGTACTCAGATTCCTTTGGCATGCCTCACTAGGACCCATACATGGATTTTCATCATACTCACCTGTATTGAGCTGAGGAATACTAGCAGAACAAGCTTGAATTCTGTGCACAGGATTAGATGCATCATGCTCTTCAGAACAATTCCAATGAAATGCCAACCACACTTCACCATATGATCCCCGATCGAATCTTCTCTTTAGCCTGTACCTGCTCAAACAAAATGGGAGAGAAAAAAGAAAATATAAATTATGAACTTTTAAGTCAATGCAGCCAAATCACAGATGGAAAGCAACATATAGAACCAATGAGACAAAAAAAGATGAGAATGTAGCATATAAATATTACTGAGAATAAAATAATGAATCAAAATTCAAATTTAATACACTTCATTCTTTTATAACCTTCCTCTTTTAAAATTTATTTTAGATATAGCAATATAGCATTCAAGGGTTTAGAAGTTACAAAGTTTTTGAACCTAAAAAAATTGTTGAACAAAGATAACATTATTCTTATTTATCAGTTTCTTCATTCACAAATGCTCTTCCACTTCCACCTAAGTAAAACTATTTCACGACAACTATCTCAACTTGATGTAAGTGAATGGCTATATGAACGTTTAGAAACCATCATCATTAGCAAATAGCCTTTTTTTTTTTGATAGAAAGCAAATAGCCTATTTGATATTCATTATAATGACAATATGTTGTTGGCCAAATGATGACTTCTAACTCAACTCCCACATGGACATGGGTATTCACTCATCATGAATTTCTTATTAAAAAAACCTACAAAAACCACATTAACACATAAAACTGGAACAACTTGGTGCATGCATTGTGGATAAGTTATCATGTAGACAGATACTTAGATAATTTGTGTGAATGTGCAGAAGTAATTTTATTTATTTAATTGGATGATTATGCAACCCAAAACAAATCACAATAGAAATTGCAGGTTGGCAAGCTCAAATAACAAAAGAAAAACAAACCTAAGATCAGGTACTTTATGACTGTAAGATTTTGTATAGTTGGATTTGGTGTCATTGAATGGAGCAGAATCAATAAGACCAAGAAACTCGGTGAAAACATTAGGACTTGTGCATTGGCCATTATCTCCCTCATAAAACCCAATGTGCCAACAGAAGCTTTGGTCACTATATATATCTAGAGGCCCCACACCTGTATATCGGAGCAAATATATGTCATTTGTCCATTAAGCAAGGAGAAAAAATAGTAATGAAATTCAAATATGTCCAATAAATAGAACTGCTTAAAAGGCCCTTATTCTCTCAAAATCCATTCAAAAGCATAAATGTAACTTTGATTAGACCCAAACAAAATTTGGTAAAATATGATCCTATAGAACATTTAGGATTATATTACATGTTTACATTTCAACGAGAGCTCAAGTATAACTAGAAAAGGAAGGGCGTCAATGTCAAGCCACTGTGTTTACATCTCTAACAGTCGTGAGTTCATTAATGTTATCCTCTCCTGTAAGTCCATTACACCTTCCTTAATGATGTTAACCTAGTGAAAACCTACAAGATGATAATATTAGACTAAGAATCTGCTTGATAATGTTGCTAACGTGAGAAAGCCATTGTCCTCATAATGCAAAAGTAAATTTCTTTGAGTGAAAGCACTAAAACGCTATTCTGAGCTATTAACATGACAGGATAATTTACTATCAAAAAACAAATGACAGGATAATACTTAATAGCAACCTATGATGACAACAGCTGCCTAGCAAACTCAAATAAGAGGCAGTGCAAGTTAACCATCCCTGCTTCAACACCTCATAATTAATATTACAAACCATAACTGAAAAAGGATATAAGTAACAACTATCAATTTTCCTGATGCATATACAAAAAAACAATAACAAGCCTTAATCCCAACTACTTGGGAAAGGCTATGACAAAAAAAAAAGCCAAATGGGTAAATTAATGAAGACCCAAGGGCCCCTGAGGTTTCGTATAGAAACATCATTTTTCAAATCATCTCACTTGGGTACCTTTAGGAAGTTACAAATTTCTTCCATTACCTCATCTCACATTACATGTCTCATCACAAGTGGACTTTAACATCATTTCATGACCAAGCTAGCCTTGTCCTCACACATAATTTTACATGCCACAACACCCTTCATAGTCAACCAAATCAATTGCAGACCTCTTTCAATGGCTATCCGGCATGCCATCACCACCAATGGTGGAAAAAACTCATTGCGCAATATAAGGGTTGTTAAAATTATATGTCTGGAGTCGTGGCATGTAAAAGTATGTGTCTTCTCCCTCCCTCCTGCCCTCTCTTATTAATAGTCATAATTACATCAAATGGGAAAAAAATGACTTTGTAACTCAAATCATATTCATTTCTCTTACCAGCGTATGGTGAGCACTAACAGGGAGACTACAATCACTAAAAAATTGCTGAGATCACAAAACTTACTAGGATGAGGCTCTTGCAATGTGGGGTCAAAATTGCCAAAATCATTATCACTAACATGCTTAGGAACTTGAAAAACATAATCCATGTCATCATTGAGATTTTCAGATAGATAGAAGCATCCTAACCTCTTATTGTTTGCTTCAATCTGCAAATGAACAACAAACAAATAGATAATTTGAAGCTGAACAAACCGTAATTAATTAAATATTATATACTTGTTGTTCACATAATCTAAAGGAAATAAACCCACAAACAGCCTATTCAAAAAGTAGTCATAAGTTTCACAAATGGAACTCAACATGCACTGAAGATGCATTTCATTTGAAAAGTCACAAATCTTCAATGCACTGAAGATGCATTTCGAACACATAATTGATGATGGAACTGAATATCAACGTGTCAATATACTCAAATCGGAAAAAATATAGACCAAACAAGAGACACAGCACATATGCACTACAATGGGCATAGAGTATGCAAAGGACAGAGAAGGTGCTTTGAAGGAGAAGAATATAATAATATTACATAACTAGAACAGGATGCAAAATGGAACTTTGCAGTAGAATGTAAAATAAATTCTGGCTGGTATATTCTAAACCCAGTGGCACTCACCAAATAAAATATAAATGAAATGAGTAAGAATCAATTTGAAGATAATTTAAACAGCCTGTCATTATTAACAAGTTGCACTTTCCCTCAATTTGCTCAATTTTTAGGTTTACTTCATCAACTGCTCCAAAAGCTCAGTCTGATTCTCAGTTCGAAGATCCAAACAACTTCTCGTCTGAATTCTAATTTAGTTGCTACCTTTGTTAATGAACTAACCTAAAATCTACTAGCAAATTGGTATTCCAAAATCTACTAACCTTTGTTAATGAACTTGTATTCTTGGATGCCCTCTCACATGCATGCTCATTTAGCTTTACAAGCATGTATGTAATGCAACATTTTATCTTAACTTAGAACAAATTGAGAGGCACAGAGCACAAAACCAAGACCTAAGATTATGATACCATTATGAAAAGTAAGTCCTAAAGAAGGATCTAAAGTTAGGTTTTATGATAGGATTAATTTGTAATCTTAACATAACCCACAAGATCAAGCTCATTAATTTTGCAAGCACTGACTTGATGCAGAAAATTTGTAGTTTTTATCTATGCTAGAAGCTTATGGAGGAAACAAAATATAGAGCATAAGGCCTCTTATTCTGTTATGGTGTTTAAATTTACTAACCAATCAACTCAAAAATTTAAATTTATAAGTCATGGCACATGAATACTTTTATATTCTCAAATAGAGATAATACATATTGGATTGAACATATCAAAAATAAAAAAATTTCTGACGAGCAAGTGAGAACAAGCATAATAACAAGCATAAAGATTGTATGTCATAATGGTGAAACTAATTAATGTTATAAAGGTGAAACAAATCCAAATGCTTTATTGCTCATTGCTCATTTTCACATAGCTGGTCCCAAGCCCAAAGGAAGGAAGAGGTTTGCAGTAGGTCCAATGGGATACATTTTTCTTTAAGCCGTCCCCAACTACTTTCAAATTAAGGCCTTTATTTGTTATTTTCATCCTTAACACTTGTTGTAATTGGATTCGCGCCTCCATCTGAGCCGTCCACGTGGATGCTCACATGATCTCCACGTGAGCAAGGCACCCAAGTCGAACAGAAGGAGTATCATCCCGAAAGGCAGATGCCGAAGAAGATGTCGAAGAGCAAGGCCCCGACACGACATCTGACCGTTGGAGGACTGTACTTCTCTGAGGGAAACGCGGTTTTCCCGCCGACAGGGCATGACCGCTGACGCATCGTACGGGAGTCACATACTAGCCATCCGCAGGCATTGATTGTGCCGTTGCTAAGGTCATAGGTTACTCGGCTAGAAGTGACTAGACTTATACAGGCTCAGGGTATATATACTTCTTGTACACAGCCTTCAAAAAGAGCAGAGATTTTTCATTTTTCAAATACTGTAACCGAAACGCATTTCTAGTGATTCTTCAAGCCTCCTCGAACAGGAGCCGTGGTTTTTCCCGCCAGTCGGTTTTCCACGTAAAAACTCTTTGATTGTTTCCCGTCTTAACAACACTAGTGAAATTATTCAAAAGAACAAGCCAATTATATTAATGTAATAATCAGATCATGCATTCACCAATCAACAAGGTACATCCAAAATGCTCTTCAGTAGAAATGCATTCCTGCATCGATATGCAGCAAATGGTCTGAATTTATGATAGATGTCACAGAGGAGATTGAAAAGTTTATCAAACAATTCTTATGGAGCGGGGACCTCAATAAAAGATCTATTCATTATATTGCCTGGGAGAAGGTTGCCAAATCCAAGAATGTTGGTGGCCTTGGAATTCGTCTTGAAGAGTGGAGAAGTGCCTTAGTAGCGAAGCATGCAGGGCAATTTTCGGGAAAAGCTACCTCAATTTGGGTCCAATGTATGCAAGCGATATATAATGATGGTCTATTTCTCTCAGTTGAGTTTTGTAGCAACCTACTAGATGACAGCACTTGATGTAATTATTTTTTGTTTTAATGCAAAATAGGCTATGGTTGAGTTTCAAAAAAGAAGAAAATATTACAATTAATAGTCAGTAAAATCCCTCGATGCAAGATGGAAGTGACCTTTTCTAAAACAAGTGGAAAGCTATGAGCACAGGTTATGGATGATCTTCGGAGCACGCTCTTTGGAAGGAATGAAATGTTTTCATGCAACAAGTTCTAAGTTTCTTTGAACTGTTGCTAGCATGAAAAAACAGCCAACCTTGTTGCCAAAGATCCATGATGCATATGTAGTTCATGTTTTTGCTACCCAGGCTCAGATCATGTAATAAATAAGTAAGCTTCAGCCAGGCCATCACTGGACACAACGTAAACATTGTTACTTCACTAGCATTTTAAGAGGAAATAATTTAGCATGTTTAAGGCTTTGTTCTTATCATTGTTGTAGGAGCATGTTCTACCCACTCAACTCGGACACAAGTTCTAAAGCATCCAGCTGGATTAGCCTACGACACAGCAATCTAAAATTTAGCACATGAAGGTTTTCAATTGATATATAGATTAAATCTTTTACAAGCTACAGCAATCAGAAAGCAATTTGTTTGCCAAAGCCTGCAAAAGATAATCTCGATTGAATGTACCGAAGCCTGTGAAGTCCCCATGTTATTGCAAAAGAAACAAAGCTGAAAATACATTGGTTGAACCTTCACAAAGCATAATAGTATTATCTATATAAGAAATTTACCAAAGTAAAATTTATACAGGATAACAGAAGGCAAATACAGTATAAAGAACAATATAACTTTGTTTGGTTTTAGTATGTTTTGGGGATGTTTCAAGTTTTTTTGAGATAGAGGGAAAAAAATTATTTTATTGTTATGATGTAAACTAAAGTTATTTTATTATTGAAAATTGTATTGAATTCGACGTAAAGTTAATTCTTCATTGAAGTATAAGTATGATGTGAAATAAAATTAATTTTTAAGATTGAGATTTGTGTAGGACATTAAAAAAAATTGATTTCTAATATTTAAATTTCAGTAAGATGTGAAATACATAAAAAATATTAATGAAAGTGTTTTCGGAGTAGTTTAGGGATTTTTGTACGCCAACCAAACTATGTCTATAAGCTCTCTATGAATTTTTAAAATCAACTGGGTAGAAATATAAGTTATACTATTTTTTTCTCAAATTACCAATAAACGATCAAACTTCGAGATCATTTTCTTGTAATAATGTGATGATATGAGACTTGTACCGATTTCATCGCCCTCATGATGTCCTGAAAAAGGCATATAACAATATCAGAATATTTGATTAAAAAATCTTGTTGGGGAAAGTGCCAAAAGGAAAAAAAAGTCTTTTAGCACTAAAATGTTTGATTTACTGGAAGAAGAAGAATAATAGGGAGACTGCATTAAAAGTATAACTTGTCTGAGACTATGACAAAAAAAATGATGAGTTAGTTAAATCATAGTTACCTTGCATGAGGTGTTGAAATATACAACCAGATTCCAGTGGAACAACTACAGCCGCCAGATTGTCCATGCTTCCTCTATCAAAAGCATTATTTACAATGCAATCAGCACAAGACAGATCATGTACGCACCACAGCGGAGAACTAAATGTTGATTTTTCATCCCACAACACATCACAAACTTCTTGTGTGGTCATCTTTTCAAAGATTCCATCTGATGCAGCAACCAGGAAACTATCATTTTTAGTTAGATATTGCCAATCTGTCACCTCTGGTACAGGTATGACTCCATACCTAGATGTTCTCAAGATCAAACAAATGAAAAATTATTAACATCAGAATATGAATCACATGAAAATATCAAATTTACGATTAAAAATATCGATTTAAGATATCTGACATGAACAAAAAATTTGCAACATGTTACGTAATGATAAAAGCACAAGATAATTGAGCAGAGTATAAGTCGAACAGTTACAATCAGTGTGTAGTAAACAAAAGGGTCCAATGAGAATGCACTAAAATCTACCAGTAAGGCTGCATGAGAACACCTCATAAACTATGGCATGACAGATACTGAGGATGTAGTTAGCAAAATAAATTGAAGCACATGATATAAACTAACTTAGCACTAATACGCTTGGCAGTGAATTAATGTGAAGAACTAGACAGTTAAAGCGCTAGGCCAGGTTAGCATGAGTACATGTTGTCTAACAATTTTTGGCTACATCATAAGAATTGCCTGCGAAAGTAATCAAAAATGCCAAAAATTGATGAAAAAAGTAATTGCAATAAAAAAGGTAAAGATTCGCACATGCAAAATAAATCAAAATATCAGCCCAAAGTGCTTGCTAAATAGCAATGACCTAGAACATTATAGGAAGCATACTGCAAATTTTTGTAGGAAATCACATCTCCCGTGCTTATTCTATGTTCTTTTATCTGAAAACCATCAAAACAAGCTGCAAACCAGTACATATAGAACAAAAGATGTCTATCTCTAGTACAAAAGCAATCCACGTTCAAGATTCTGTAAGAACAGGAGCATAATAAAAAACCTCTCGCTGAGGTAAACAAGAGTGAAGTAAACAACATATTTATGTCATTGCTAGTTTTTGTGGAAAATTATCAAAGGATCGCAACTATCTTTTCCAAGTTAACTATGGAACTTTCCCTCTTGTTTTTGCCTCATTAACTTGATTATTACGAAAGTTACTAAATTATTTTATAGGAGGTAAAATCACTCCAAAGAAATATTAAATAGTGTTGCGAGTGGTATGACAAAAGGATATATATAGATGAGCTGTAAGACTACACTGTAGATAAAAAAAGAGATCAATATTGTCCATCCCGACAATAAAGCCTTACCTTTTGAATGGCACATCACCAATAGCTCGAGATAATGCTAGTTCTCCATTGACCCGAAGAACTCCAGCCCACTCCACTACATATCCACCAGAAGCTTCCACACGGTCTCTTTCATCATCTCGAGCAAGATGATGATCTTTGGTCAGTTCCTTGACATAATATCCTGATCCACCATAATTTGTCATCTTAAAGTCTCCATACGTATTTATTGTAGTCATAAGATCTTTACGTCTCCTGCCTCTATTTAGTTTTGATTTACTACCTAAATACGCAGCAATTATAACGACTCAAAAACCCAAAAGTATATGGTTGTTGAGACACAACCAGAAAAAGATGTGCAAGTGTATGTGAACATGAAAAGGATAGCATAAATACAAGGTATTGTTCTACAGAGAATGAACAATAAGGATTAAGCCCGTACCCACCTTTTCCAAGAAGAGAATCAAATCCTTTTGAACACAAAAATGCTTTTGAATCACCTACATTTGCAGTCAAAATATGCCCATTTGCTATGAGTACAACAGTGGCAGTTGAGCCAGACTCGATATTTAGTTTAAGAGCTTCCTACATGAAAGTATTAAGAACTAAGACAGCTAATGTTAAGTATAATTCATTGCAAGAATACTTTCATGGAAAAATATACTTACCTTGGAAAAAGTCACATCAATGTCATGGATTGTCCTGACTAATGATTCCTTCAGTATTTCTAAATGGAATGCTTCATCAAAAATAGTAGATGACATCCATTCGAACCTGGATGACATATTACTTTCAATAATAGGAAAGAAAAACGGCATAAATAATCAAAATCAGCCAAACGACCTAGTGTGACAAATGGCTGAGTCCAAATTCAATTGACTAAATCACTCATTTTGCCATAGAAAATTGAAATATGTTGAGAAAAGAGAATGAAGTATAGATATCAACTAGTTGGAGAAAGATCAGTCACACCACTCAAACATCTAAATGAATGATAAACCAGCCTAATAAGTTAGATTATGTAGACATTACTATATTGGCAGCGCTATTCTTATACCTTCCCCAAGATAATAGATGATAGAACTCCTTTCATAGACGAATACATGGAAAACTAATTTCGTCCTTTCCCATATACTCAAAATGAGGAATCAGCATTCTGGGTCTTGAATTCTAGGCTTGAAGTAAACTTATAAAGTTATTCCAATATGGTTTATGGCATAGGCTTTACTGTATAAACACACATTCAATTTACATTTCAATTCACAGATGAAGACTATAATACAATGGTTGAGGTTTGTTTAGTTGGTTTGCTTTGACTTAGATAATTAAGCTTTTTCATAGGTAATGACTTAGTTAAGATCAATATTTATTTTCTATCAAATGGCTCATGTAAATTATACATATTCTAGCTCTTCGACTGTTCTCTCAATCCCTAAAACTTAAGCTAAGACATGTGGCATAAGCTTCAATTCTCATCCGTAACCAATTTTACAAATTCTCAAGTGAAAATCAAACAGCTTTAGGCAAAATGTAATACATCAAACTGAAAGGGAAAAAAACTCACATCTGTGTAACTAAAGCCAATTGAATAGCTATAGCACCTCCTAGGAAGGTAGTTATAAGGGAAAGAACTGTAAATACCTACCTATCCTGACCTAACTTTTGCCAACTTTCATGTTTGTCTGATTTGAGCACTTGAAGAATGGCATTGTGTTCTGCCCCGTATGTAAGCTTCTCGGCAGACTTCTTCAGCGCTACAGAGTAAATGCTGTCAAGGAGAAAATATACATGCAGAAAAAAATACTCCAGGAGAAGTTTAGAAGCCAAGTCACTGGCATCTGCACCATTGTGACCATCAAAAACTGCCACAATGCCAACTCTAATATCCATAACCCCCCTTCTACCTGCACCAATAAAGAACATTTGTGAATACACACTACATGAAAGTAAAAACCAATCAGCTTGTGACGCTGCTCGTTCACAAGAAAAGTTCAAAAATAGGCTACATAGCAGTAATAAAGATAATTAGAAGCACGTTTATCAAAAACTTAAGTTAAAACTCCAATTTCAGCTGATCTGCAGGGTCAGGCCTTTGTAACTGTTATATCAAGAAAAGATCAAGAGATCAATGTCGTCAAGATGGACATTCACATAAGGAGAAAATCAAGTAAGCGGTTAAGAACACTATTAATAAGGCTCCAACCGACTTCTCTGACACAATATTTTCCACATTTAGATCAAGAACAAAAATCAAATAAGGCTCCAACCGACTTCTCTGACACAATATCTCCCAAATAATCGTTTGAGAAGGTATAACTATTAATAATCTGAAATCACTGCCTAAATCGCTAAAACACTGTGTCTGCATAGCAAGATATCCTAAATAATCAGTAGCATGAGCAAAGAAAGATCATTTTGTCCCCACATCGAACAACCATAACTAAAGGCAAAAAAGACCATTAAAGGATTTGGATTGACTTTCTCAATAGTCTCTCCTAGCTCCAAGTTTTGCACCAAGGTTGTTCAGAACTCCCTTCAGACTATTCAACTCAACTTAAAGCTACAGGGTAGGGGCCTCACCAGAAATCTCTCTCCCCAAACTACTATGCCTTTCCTTCTCTTACAGTGACCTTTTTATCTAATAATTAAAACTAACACCAAATTCTAAATTACCTTCCAACGACATTGTGATTTTTCCTTTTTTACGGATTTCCACAAATTTGGTGTGATTCGTACTAAAATTTTCTTTCTACTTTACTTAAGCCATTAGATCTTGGTAACAAAAGTTTCAGTCAACGAATTAGTGCTTCAATTAAGAACTGATCTCTTTGATTCTCCCCATACCAATCATTTTCTGCAACCTCAAAATCTCCACTATGATGAACTCGCCTAACGAAGACTGTACTCCGCCGACTAACACTCTTATACATAAGGCATTGGTGGCTGATAGTGGTTAGACTAGATCTACTTTCACTATCGACCAACAGCTTCAAATCATCTCCTAAACTTTGGCTCAAATGACTGAAACCATGACCAACTTCATAAAAACCATTTCAATCCTGCTCCAATAGCAATGAACTGACACTCGGCATCAACTACCCAAACTCCATCGTAGCCAAAGCACCACTTACTAAAAACAACGGCTAAACCCCCACTCACTAGAACAATACCCCAAGTGCGACTAGAACTGCGGCTGGTCCTAAAGAATCCAATAGCAACACCAGGTGATGGGAGGAGCCATCTAGAGGTCTATCCCCCAACCACGCTAGAGAACTCCATTTTTACTCTTAACTATTCTTGTGACCTTAGTTCTGAGAGATTTCCAAGCATTGAAATACAACTATAATGGGAAGGTAGATCCTACTCAATATCTCAAACACATTGGGTATATGCAAACCAACCTCTAATGCGTACTAGTGCAAACTCCTCCGCAATAGCATGACAGAGTTAGCCATGGATTGGCTCGCAAAAATCCCGCCTAGCTCTATCCACAATTTCAATATGTTAATACAACAGCTCAACATAAGGTTTGCCACGTCAAAAGCCACTGCTCAAACTATCTATGAGTTGTGGCAAAAGACTCAAAGAGTCACTGCATGATTACTTTGAGATTTTCTCCATATTGAATGTTGAGATCAAAGACAACACTAACCATGAGGGGACATAGCGACATTGTCGAATTGGACGTATTCTCTCTGTGAGTTGAGTTGGCGACAGTTATGAACCCAAAGACTACCAATCGTGGCAAAACTACAATGATGAAAACTGAAGATAATATCTCAACCTGCTCCAACAAGTCAAAAAAGTGGTTGTCCTCAAGCAACTTGAGAACGAGAGGAGGATTACAAAATATTACAATAAAAATTGTTTAGCATAGACATTTTCATCAAGGCGAGCTAGTTCCCAAGATCAAGAGCCTAACAGGAAGAGACATAACTCCAGGCAAATTAAATTCGAATTAGGGAGGTCCATTCGCCATCTGAGAAATCATTGGTCCCAACACTACAGAATGGAACCATCATCCAATGAACCAGAACATGAACAATGTCAAAAAGTTATAAGTGTGAACAACAAAGACGTAATTTTAAAAGTTCCACACAAATATAGATGTATTCAAAACTTTGCCAAAAAATTTTGCAATAACTATTTCTCACATAAGTCACTCATCTCCAATACCTAATTTTATCTCAAATTCTCACCACCATCAACGAGACCCTAAACTTAAGTAAGTTTCATCACTCTTGACATCATCAGTTCATCTCCGAACACCACCATCAAAGATATATTAAATTTCAATGAACTTCACCTATCTCGACCCAATTGATTCGCCTCCAAGCACCACTATCAAAGAGATGCTAAACTTAAGTAAACTTCATCCATCTCAATGTTGTCGGTTCCCCTCTGAGCACCATTGTCAAAGAAAATATCAATTCTCTCAACGACTTTAGTTTGTCTCTGAGTAAACCGTAGGTTCATCTCTTAACATCACCATCAAAAAAATGCTAAAATTAAGTAAATCTTATATTTCTCGATGTCTTCGGTTCATTTCTCAGTACCGCCATCGAAAAGATGCTAAAGTAAATCTCATCTCTCTTGATGTCGTCTATTTGCCTCCAAGCACCACCATCCAATAAATGCTTGAGTAAAACTTATCTCTCGACATCGTCAGTTCGCCTCCAAGCACCACAATCGAAGAGAACTAAACTTGGGTTAACTTCATCTCTCTTAATGCTATCGATTTGCCTTCAGGCATAACTGTCAAAGAAATGCTTAATTCCTTTCTCTATAGTTAGTTCAACTTCAAATATCTCCATTCTAGAGTCAAGTAAGCAAATTCATTCAAAAACACTAACATGACAAGTGGTATTCAACAAACATAGCCTACAGAATCTAAATTGTGACTTCTAAATAATGGCAGGCATGAATGCCCTACAATGTTTCAAAAGGAGAAGACAATTTATTATATCGGGAAAAGAGTAAGAGATCAATGCCATCTACATGGACAGTTAAATGAGGAGAAAGTCAAGTCAACAGCCAATAGAAGGTATAAACATCAAAGATATCTATTTGAAATGCATCATCGAACACTCAACTCAAACAGTGCCATTGAATTGATTAAACAAAGAAAAACCTAAATAAGACTCCAACAATCTTCTCTAACATAATATCTCCTAGATATCCAATGGCGAAAAAGGCAGCAAAAGTGCCAACAAAGTTCATACATCACTGCTCAAATCACTGAAAAACCACATCCAGATAGCAAGATATCCCGAGAAATCGTGGCACAAAGGAAGATAGATCATTTGTTCCCTCATGGATAACTATAAATAGAGGCAAGAAAGATCATTAAGAGCTTCGGATTGGCTGCCTCAATAGTCTCTCTTAATCCCAAGTTCTTCACCAAGGTTGCTCAGAACTCCCCCCACAATTTGTTTGACTCAACTTAGAGAAGTTGTCTCACCAGAACTTCTCTCTACCCCCAAACTATTGTAACTATCCCTTCCCTTGTTATAACCCTTCCCTCTCTCTTGTAATCAAAACTAAACATAATTGATTTCAACCACGCCATGGTTTTCCCCTTATTACGAGTTTCCATGTGAAATTTGTAAGTGATCCGGGATTGCATATTTTCTTTCTGGTTTTTCATTACCATAAATATTGTTGAGCGAATTTGCCATCAGCAGTAACCATACTTTGTGTAAATAACATGACAGATATCAGATTTTAAACTCGAAAGCTCCTTGAGCTAAATTCTCTTCCACAATAATTTGGCACTATAGCTTCCAAAAAATACGTATTGCAAAACATGCCAGTGCCACAGTTACGCTCCTAGCTTTTTGAATCAGGATAGCTCCAACAAAGATCTACGAAAATTTCGCCCGTTCTTCTTCATCTCTAAAAGCAAAAATAATTCTAAAGTTAAGTTCATTCTAACAGAATGCGAAAAAACAAAAATGGTAAACTATCCACGCTTCGTAGTAACTCAAGGCCTCTTTTGGATGAATCTTATCTCAAGTGATACTAAAAACTTGCTATCATCGTCACTACGAGAAATAAGGAATTACCAAAAGAACCCGCGCTAATGGGAAACAGATCGCACCTAAGAATGGGATCCGTATATCTAAGGCACAGATGGCGCGATCTTCCTGAGACCTCCGCCTCCCCTGGAAAACGGCGACCTGGCATTCTTTCGGAGGATGACGGGGAGCGTCAGCGGGAATCGTCCACCTGGGACATTTCGGTGACTGGAAGACCGCCGGAGCGCCGCCTTCCTTGTAAACAGCCATACAAGTTAGGGTTTCGGCGAATGAGGCTGGAAACGAGAGGATGAGAAGAAACCCTAGCAGAAAGAGGAGCTCTACAGACATGACCGAAGGGTTTTCTTCCCTGCTAATCTCCCGTGACTTCCTGAGGGAGGGAGATCGTCTGCAGAGGCAGAAGCTCTCCGCGAAACAATTCTGACGGATTACATTCGTTCGGTGTAGGCAACGGGCGGGCCGCTCTGGGCCGGACCGGCCTGGTTCGACCGGACAGCGAATTTTTTATCAAAATTATTTTATAATTTCAAAAACAAAAAATTTTTTTTTTTTTTAGGGATAATTACCTACATGCCACACTATTTCACTTTATTTATGCATTACCCATCCATTCTTAGTTAATTACGCTATGCACACTCAAAACATTATAAAATCTTACATACACACACTTTCACTTATTTTCATTATGATGAGCAATTATAATTTTTTAATAACCTAACTATAATTAGGTTATAAAAAATCTGAACCATTCATCATATTATTTTAAGGATATTTAAATATATTTTGAGTGAAAATCTTAAAACTTTGATATTTAGGTTGTGGTAAGGGAAGGAAACATCTGCGACGTGAATTGATTTTAGAACAGATCAGCGCTTTAGTGTGACATCGAGGAAGAAAAAAATATATATTATTAAAAATAAAAATATAATTTTAATGATTTATTAATGAAATAATTTTTTTTCAAATAAATTTTGATTAAATTTTAACTTAAGTGTGTATATGTAAGATTTTATAATGATTTAAGTGTGCATAGCGTAATTAATTAAAAATAGATAGGTAATTCATAAATAAAGTAAAATGGTGTGGCATGCAAGTAATTATCCTATATTTTTATTTTACGCTGAATATCACAATTCCACACCTTAAAAATTATAAAGTTGTGTAATTTTAACTCAAAAAAATCTGTATTTTTAATTTAACCAAACCTTGGGCTTCGAATTTATTTCAAAATTGTTCATTTATAAAGACTTTTTATTTTTGTAATTTAATGTTTTTAATTAAATGTATGTGTCAAAAACCATTTTTTATATCTTTATTATCCCTTTTTTAGTAAATCTTCCCTTTTCATTAATATTTTTTTTATTTTGTGCATATTATAAGATATAAAAATTGGACAACAAAAGATCGATACAAAAATGAGGAGAAGAAATAAGAGAGAAAAATATAAAGCCCTAATTAAAAAGAATAAAGAATTTAAGAGTTAAAATAATTAATCGAAATAAATTAAAAGACCATAACCTCAATCACTTATCATTATTTAGAAAATTTGAACTCTCATAAAAGAAAGGCTAAACCTTAGGGACCCAAATATAATTTACTCATCTTCCCAAACAATAACTATTTTTGCAAATAAAATTTTCTTAAAAATCATAAATTTTGTCTGAGAGTTATAAATATCCGACTAACTTCTACTTATTAAAAAAATCTAAACTTTGACGTGTCTTACGAAAATCTATAAATATACTACTGTTTTTATGCGAGCTGATCTTTGACTCCCACCAAACTAGTCGAAGACGTCTAAAATACATAGAAGCAATAGAAAGAATTGTCACAAGTTGCATATGTGTAATAAGAGAAAAATAAAAAAGAAATGAATAAATAAGACGTAATATAAGGTAGAAAAATCATTGTTGAGAAAAACTATCATGAGGATGGATAAGGAGGTTTCCCTATGTTAACAAATAATAATATTGTAACAACTTGTGATCCTAATATAGAGATATTGTCTGCTTTAATTTTAGAAAAATGGCGTGACTTGAGCACTTCCCGGGTGGTTACACATCCCAATGCTACTCCAACCCAAGCACATTTAACTACGGAGTTTTCTAATATTAGTTTTACAGTTTTGCTCCAAAATGCGCATCTATCATTTGAAATCACGTTATCTACTTATGCAACTCAAGATTTTTCTCCCTTTTTCGATATGAAATGATTCATTCTTGTGTTCCTCTCACCACTTATTATTCGACCTAAAAGCTTTTCAGGTGCCACATTTTGCCTCAATAATTCTTTCTTCTTAGGATATCATCTGATCACTCCCCGCCCTTTTCAACTACAGGTGTCACAAGTATAGAAATTATTAGGGAGATAGTAGATGGCTAAATGACGGCAACAACAATAACAATATTGATTCATCTTAAATCCATTTGAAATGAAAAAAATGATTAGTTACGAGATAAATTATATTAACAACCCTGATCTTGATAGGATAATTGCTTATACTCTATCTTTCAATGCGAGCAATCAAATTTGGCTCCCCCGAAAGATATAAGTACAAAGTTGCCCGTATGTGGAAAGCTTTAGTTACAGATGACATAAGAGTGTCAATGACTCGAATCATAAACCACAAGTAATTCTCGCTAAGATATTTCGCAAAATAAAAAATTGGAGTTTTATTAATTAAAATATTAAACTGTTATCTACACATTTATTAATTCATTTTTAAGATAAAAATTTCCAAAAAAAAATTTGGCCCTACTTTATTGGTAGAAAAAAAATGATGCAAATTCGTTTAAATTTAATTTTGAAATAAAAAGTTTCTAAAGTTCGATTGAAATTAATTATATTAAAAATTATATAAAATACAAAATAAAAGTTATAATTTTGGCTTATAATTACTGTAAAATATAACATTTTATTTTAAAAATTGAATACTGTATGATAAAAAATTAAATTTAATATTTTTTATATAAAAATTTAACCATGATATGTTAAATGATACAACAACAATAAACTAAACTTTTATCTTACTATATTTATATAAAATTTTTATTTACATTACATCAAATAATAAATTTTTATTTAAATCCGAATATGTAAAATTTTTACATAAAAACAACTAATAGTCTAACTTTCTTTAAAAAGTTTCTATTAGTCTATCTTTTATATGTACAAATCATCTAAGCCGATTATTTCTAAATTTATCTTTAATTAAAGTCGTTTTAATATTTTCTCGTATATTGGCTCATTTATTTTAATATTTTTTTATATTTATCTTATTTGTGTATTTGTTAAATGACATAGTGAGAAAACAGATTTGTGAAATACAATTTATAATAACCAAAAGCGATCAATAACTTTAGGAACAATTATTTAAATGCTTTTTTTATTCTAATGCTAAAAAATTTGAAATATTACTAATATATTATATTTTTATAAAATTTAAATTATATAGTAATATGTATTTAAAAAAATATAATATTTAAAATACAAACATTAGAATCAACTTTATTTCACATTCTATACACTTTCTAATATTAAAATAAACTTTTTTGATATAAAATTTAAAAAATAAAGTATTTTTTCTTTTATTCAAATAAGAATTTAAATCAAATATGGCCTTAGGGTTACTAAGTATAATCTCAGAAAAAAAGACTAACATATTTTTATTTTTGAAAATAAAAATAATCATTAAAAGTCAAAAAAAAATTTAAATATCATCAATTTGTTGGCTAAATAGTAGGTTGTTGGTGATTAAATGATCTAATTAAACTAATTATGATAAGTTATTATATTAATTTAAAGTTAGATATCACAAGGTCTCTTTCATCAAAATTACTATCAGTTCACACATTCCAATCAGACTCGGTCCCCTCTTTATCGTTTTTCTTATCATAAATTTACGATAAAAATATTATCGTCTATCTTCATTTTTCTTTTATAGAAACTCTAACCACTCCCTATAAAGTCCTCATTATCGCATTCCTCATAGCCCTTCGTTCTTTTTTTGTTAAAAATTGACAATAATAAATCATAGTTTGCCGATTACTTTTATTCTTTATCGACATAAGAAGTTTGCCCATGTCTCATTTTCTTCGCAATTCTTTTAAATTTTTTTCTTTTTCGTTGATTAATGACTATTGTTTTATTGCAAAAATGATAGTTTTTTAAATTGTAATAGTTATTATTTGATATATGCATAGATTATAATAATAACTACAATCAAGATTTTATCCTACTAAGCAGAGTCAATTATAATTTTTTTTTATAATTGCAGTACTCTATTAAATAATAATTTTTATTTAGCTCCAACTCGAAGTAAGTAAGATTACCCTTAATAGTTAATTATCATAACTTATTTGATCTTCTTTCTTTTTTAGGACAAAATTCAATAACTTAAATCTCTTTACTGAAACTTTTATCACCTACAAAAAATAAAAGGGATAATTACCTACATGGCACACCATTTAGTTTAATTTATGTCTTACTCATTCATTCTTAGTTAATTATGCTATGCACACTCAAAATATTATAAAATTTTATATACACATATTTTAACTTATTTCTATTATAATAAGTAACCATAATTTTTCAATAACGTAACTATAGTTAGATTACAAAAAATCTGAACCGTTCATCATATTATTTTAAGAATATTTAAATATATTTTGAGTGAAAATCCTAAAACCTTAATGTTTAGGTGGCGGCAAAGAAATGAGACATCCGCGACGTGAATTGATTTTAGTGTGAATCAGCGCTTTAGTGTGGTATTGAGGAAGAGAAAAATATGTACATTAAAGGTAAAAATATAATTTTAATGAATTACTAACAGAATATTTTTTTTCAAATAGATTTTGATTAAATTTTAACTCAAGTGTGTGTATGTAAGATTTTATAATATTTTGAGTGTGCATAACGTAATTAACTAAAAATGGATAAGTAAAACATAAATAAAACTAAATAGTATGGCAAGTAAGTAATTATCCTAAAATAAAAATAATATTTTTACATTAAAATATATTTATAAAATATAATAAAATTTTAATATTGATATTTTTATATAATGTGATATATTAGCTAAACAAAGAAACAATCAACTCTTTTAAGTCACGTTACCGAAAAAAAAGAAAAAATTCTTTTAAGCCTCGTTTTGTAAAAAGCTGAAAAAGTCATTAAAAATTTAACAGAGAAAACTACGTTTATTTTTTTTAAAAAATAATTTATAAATTGGAGCATCACGCAATCACTTTTATTTACATTTCACATATTCTTCACAAATTTAATTAATAGAAAATTCAGTATATTAATAAAAAAAAATTATAAATAGCACTCCCTAAATTAAATATTTACAAACAATACCATTTAGTTTGAATGTAAATTTTGCAAACTGTTCTATCACACTAATTTTTATTTATCAATTATTATTTTAATCTAATTAAAATTAACTGATGTAACTAAAATTATATTTATTCATTTATTTAAAAGCTAAATGTAATCTAACCCTTCATTTAAGGGCTAAATGTAATCTAACTCTTAAATAAAACCCACAATCTAAATTTTTCATTTTTTTAATTTTTTTTATTTTAACTTTTTCTCAATTTTTAATATCTCTATATTTTTTTATAACTCCGTGATTATGAATCTTCTTGAAATGGATTGGCTAGATGTAATTTTAATTATACGTGTTAACTCTAATTAGATTAAAGAAATAATAAATAAAAATTAGTGTAAAGTGTTGTCTATAAATTCACATTCAAAATAAAGGTGCTACTTATAAATAGTTTTTTTAAAGGGAGCCATCTATAAAAAAAAGTTTCTTTGAAAGTAACTAATATAATTTTTTCTTAACTAATTTTATATTTTATCATATACAAATTTTTAAAAAATTCATAATATTTTTTTTAAACTATCATTTTCTTTTCTGTCAACCAAACTAATCCTTGATATTATTCGATTAAATTTCAACATATAAATTACGTAATCTCATACGAGTTTAATTTGTGTTAATCGATGTATCGAAAAATTTTATATTTTATCATAGGTAAATTTTTAAAAAATTCATTTTTTTTTAATTTCATTTTTTTACTATTGTTGACGTAGGATATAGAGGATCCCAAGAAACATAAAAAAAGAGAGAGAGAGAGTTCTGGGAGATGACGGCGCGCTGAAAGGTAAGCCTATTAGCGGAGGCTTAAGAGAGAGAGGGAGAGAAAGCTCGGGGCATCCAGAGCAGCACACAAAGATTTAAGGTGGTTCAGGGAGGAAGTCCCCTACGTCCACCGATGGCCGATCAGTGAAGAAGATTCACTAAAGGGAAAAGATAGCCGTTAAGGCTAATACAGTGCTTAAGAAAGAAAAAGAAAAGAGAGCTCCTCAATTGGGGCTCTAGTACAACGAGTGGTTCCGACATGTGTTCTATGATGCCTCCCCCTCAAGTCTTTTTTTTTGTCTTTATTATAGGCAGCGGATGGTGCAGCTTTATCCTGAGTTCACGCCGTTTGTTGGCCGTCGGAGGGACCAGAAGCAGCAAAAAGAGGATGCTAACTTTTAATATTGGTACTACTTCTGGGGATCCGTGACAGCTAAGGCATACCGATCTTTGATTTGCGGATCTGAAAAAAGTATCCTCGTATGGGGAACGGCGCTGTCGGACCAAGCTTGATTGTGACAGGCACCGTTTTGTAACATCGAAGACGAGATTACTAGGGATGGTCCTGGCTCATCATGGACGAGGTTTAATTGAACTCTCGTGGCCGAGGTTTGACCGGAGTCTAACCTGTGAAAATGGATAGATGAGTTAGTAAGTAAAGTAAATGTTAGAAGTCAGCTGGGCGTCACGTATACGACAAGGATGCAGCGCTGGAACCACGTGTTAACAATTATCAATCAAACTAATCCTTGATGTTATTCGATTAAATTTCAACATATAAATTACGTAATCTCATACGAGTTTAATTTGTGTTAATCGACATATCGAAAAATTTCTTGAAGTTCAGTTTATGTGGGCCAAGTAGTGCATGCGTTATGGGTGAACTTTGAAAAGTAGCCGTTGAGTTCAGGTTGACCAAACTCTCACCTAAAATCAAATAAATCACTCATTTCTTTGGCTTATAGCAGATTTATCTACTTCAAGCTTTTGACTCTCAATTATATAGGTATATATATATATATATTAATTATCTCAAAGTTATTATTTTTGCATATCATATTTTTTATTAAAAAAAATTAGAAATTGTGCAAAAATGAAAATAAAATTATGAAAAGATATTGTAAAATATAATATTTTCTATTTTAGTATATTAAAAACTGAATATAGAGTACACATTTAGTTAAGAAAGAAGTACTTATATTAATGATATAATAATTAAAAATCAAATTATCAAAATTAGTGAGTGCTTTAGACGTTTCAAAGCAATTATATAGAATAATGGTGAAATAGATGGTAATGTCATTAGCAGGATCCAAGTAAGATGAATAAAATAGAGAAATATATCTGATGAATTGTAAGATAGAATAGAAAATGTATATGTTCGTAAGAAAGTTGAAATAATATCAGTTGAGGATAAACTTAAAAAAAGTTAAATTAAATAATTTGGATATATAAATTATAGGCTGACTGATATTTCAGCAAGAAAAATTGAGTTATTCAATATTTCTAATATAGAAAAAAGGAAGAGGTAAATCAAAATAAACATTATAAAAAACTAAAAAAAAAATATTACATACTTATAGATAAATAAAAATTTATTAATTGATAAAATATAATAAAAATATATGATTTATCTATACTATATATAAAAGCGGGACTTTGAGCTGCTAAAAAAACTTTTGTCGCTTTGCGGATAATAAATCGTAGCCGTCCGCTCTACCTTGTATGCCTCGCGCCACGCCTCCTGTTATCGCCTCTAATGTTTCCCCCTTGCATGCCTCACGCCACGCCTCATGTTATCGCCTCTAATGTTTCCCACTATTTCCCGGAACAATTTGCCTGCGATCGTCGTTGTCGCCGCAGAAATCTTCGCACCCTCCACAGTCGCCTTGGCGAAAATAAGGTATGTGTATACAATCGGCCTCTTTCTTTTACCTATTGTGTTGCTTGTTGGCGTTCACGCCTGCGTCCCGATGCCCTCATCCCTCAGCAGTGCGAACGCGGATGAGTTCTAGGATTTCTAATTTTCTTCGATTTCGATTCTGGTTTCCCTTGCTTTCTTGTACTAATAAAATCAAAATATTTAATCATGAATACATTTTAAAACTAGTTAAAATAAGGTAGCCTAAATCCCATTCCAAATGGCAGATGCAAACTAGAATCTGTCATAATTCAAAATTAATATAAAAAAAAGATAGGTTGGAAATTAAAATATTAGGACAACTAGGAATTAGTGCATTTGGAAGCCATTTTTATGACTAAAGATTAAATAGGTCATTAAAGAAAAGTTAAAAATGAAAATTTCATATTTTGGATAACTTATTTACAAGTCCTTTAATTAGATTTACTTGAAGATATGGACCTATGTTAAAAGATTAGTCAGTCTTGAAGACTACATTGTAATCATACATTTAACGTTTGAGAAAATTACATATGTTACTCTTAGAAAAGGGCTTATTACTTTTTTAACTTCTAAACTTAAATATTTACGTATGTAATTTTTTATTTTGAATGTAAAATTATGAATTACTGTCCTTCTCAAGTTGGAAAAGATCTAATCTTTTATTTTATTAAAAAAGAAAAAATCTCCTTTAATTTTTACAATAATCTTTATTGCTTTGCACTCTAAAATGCAAATTGTATTTGCGTTAAATTTGACATTTTACATTTTTTTTTGTTTCAAATTGCCAAAAGCAAAACTTATGTTTTAAATTTTAGGATAAAAGTTACCAAAAGTCTTATTTTTTATAATATAATTTGCATTTGATTCGTGGTGCTCTTTTAGTCCAATGTGAAATGAGTTTGCTTGAAAATTAGAAAATTTTAAGTTCAAATAATATTATTATTATAATTTCTAAATGATGAGAAAAATTATCATAATTTTTAATGAACCATCACATGAATATCACTGAGAAAGGTGTTTTATTTTATTTCATTTTTTTTAAATGATGTGTTGTAATAAAATTAAAGGTGTAATTTTATAGAAATCTAGCATTTAAGGACTTATAAGTAATTTTTCCTTTTGCTTTTTCTTACAAAATTAAAAAATAGTTTCAACAAAATATTGTTTAAAAAGTTATTTTTGAAATTTGAAGGGGTGGAAGAACAAAGAATTAAATGCATTTTCAAATTTAATCCAGTTTTTGAAGTACTATTTGGACTGAACTCATCGAAAGCTAATTCGTTTAGTCGTTTATCTCAAATGAGTATGTTTAAATGTTACGAGTATTTCACCATTAATATTTACTGCCACTGTTATTTCGGATTGTATCTTGCGACTTGCTAGGCTTGTGGTATTGATTTCTAGTCATTAGTATTTTACATTTTGAATTACTTAGCTCATAAAGTCTTTTCATTCCTAATGTATGTGCAATACTTTTAGAATAAAAATTAGTTTGTAGACGATTTAGCAGTTTTTTCTATTATTTTTCATCGTATCAATTTAATTATTCAAAAAAAATGGTAGCTCACTCGTCAGAACACATGCAAGACAAAAAAGTTTTTGGATTATATTTGTATAACTATTTGGGTTATAATAAGATTGAACTTATTTTCTTTAAAGAAGAATTAAATTTCACCCTAAATAAATTATTTTAACTTATTTAATCAACAAAATTAGAAATTCACATAAAATGAACCACACCTCCTAATATTAATGAATGACTAGTTATTTTATCCCCTTAAATAAAATTTAAAGTTAATTTTTTTTAACTTAATATACAAAGTGCAATTATAATTATACATTCAAAATATAAAATAATATAAATAAAAATAAAAGTTTTACAATTAAATGATTAAAAATTCATTCATTAGGGATAACATGTAATTCTCTCTTTCTGAATAAACAATTACATATATACCACAAAAATGTAGTTATTTTATATATTTAATATTTAAATTTTTATTATTATTTATAAACTATAAAATTCATATAAAAATTATAACTTTAGTTATATACATATCATAATTTTATGACATGAGTTGCACATATATTATAATTTTTATATAATTTTTATTTTAATATATAATATTAAAAATATGAATATTAAATTTAAAAAATAACTAAATTTTAATTCTCTGTGTAATTTTTTTCTTTAAATTAGAATATTAGTATGAGTTAGAAAAATAAAGGTTGGGAAATTTGTTATAACCGCCTAAAATTTATAATTTATTGTATTTTACTTCATATAACCTTCAATGTTATGTCCAAAAATTGTATTTGAAAATTAAGTACTTAAGAAGAAGTGCTATGTATATAATTATGCCAACATTATTTTTGGGGCAAAATTCAATAGGATGTCAATGTCAGATACATATATGTAATTTACCGTAATTTCTTAATTATTTAGTGGTTTATATTATATATATATAATTTTTTTTTTCCAGATCTTCAAGAGCTCTGTTTTTCTACTCGGCGTCCAATATCGCACTGCCCTCTCACTTTCTTCAGCCGAAAAAGAGGAGCACAGGAGGAGATAAAGCGGAAGAAGAACCGAAAGGCCGACGCCACTTGCCTTTTCTTCCTGATCTTGAGCTTCGGATTCCTCCTATTTGATCTCGTTCTCTCGCCGATCGCTGAAGCGAAGTTGGGGAATCCTCTCGGAGCTGCCTTGTACCCGATCACAAGCCCAGTAAGGTCAGGTTGTGTTCTCGTCTTCTGCTTCTTTTGAAGTGGGTTCCCTTACTCCTTGGTTTTTACTTGGGAACATTCAAGATATGATAGGGGTTTGTCGATCTTGACCTGAAAGTGACGGTATATTTATTGAATTTGGCCGTCTTCTCCACGGTGAGTGCTTTGTAAGGTGTGCTCGTTGTCTAGGTATAGGGAAGAAGGCTCCTTAGTTTTTTTTTTTTTCTTTTTTTCCCCCTGTTGGCGACAGGTTCTTTTGAACCGAAGGATTTATGGGGCTTTTGGATTTTGATAAAGAGGGGAACAGGTGGTCTCTTTCTTATTTATATTGATTGATTTCTCCTTCCCTTTTGTTTCCCCCGAGTTATTGTGGAGGTTATACCTTACTGGTTCGGTTTGTAAATTTTGGAGCCATAAGTTCTTCTCTTTGTTTGATTCAATTGTTGCTTCCGTGAGCCACTATTTTTGACAATTTTGGCGGAGACCCATTCTGTGACTGTGGAGATTTGGGCTTTTTCATCGATCCTATGCGCCATGAGGAACTTCTTCGTCTCAGAGAGCTGCAAGGAAACCCAGCTCCATCCCTTTAATCCGCAGTCGTGGCTTCAGGTCGAAAGGGGAAAGCAATCTAAGTTCTCCTCACACTCTCCTTCCTCTATGTATGTTTTCTTTATCTCTATTTTTTCCGATTCATGATTCAGTCTACCTCTTTTTATAACACTTGTGATAGCTGAAATGCCTGTTTGTCAATATCTGTGCAGTGAATCCCTTATCAAGGTCGCGGAGCCGCCGATTCTTCCCTTCTTTAAGCCAATAGATTATGTCGAAATCTTAGCGCAGATTCACGAGGAGCTTGAATCTTGCCCCCTTCAGGACAAGCCAGAACTATACTTGTTACAGTATCTGGTATTTAGAGGCCTTGGAGAGGTTAAGTTGCTCCAGAGGAGCCTCCGTTCTGCTTGGGAGATGGCTACCACAGTTCATGAGAAACTCATATTTGGAGCATGGCTCAAGTACGAGAAAACAGGAGACGAACCCATTTCTGATCTACTCGTTTCATGTGGGAAATGCTCTCAGGAATTCAGCTTGCTGGATATTGCTTCTGAAATCCCTTTCCATGCTTGTGAGGCAATGTGCACTAGTGGATCGAGTTATGGAGAACAGTCTAATATTATCATATTCCATGTTGGAGAGGAGAAGATAGCTTGTCATCGCCAGAATATTGCAGCTCTGTCCGCGCCGTTCAACACCATGCTTAATGGATGCTTTACAGAGTCTGTTCAAAAGGTCATAGATATGTCCGAGAATGGTATCTCACCATTAGGTATGAGAGCAATCCGTGATTTCAGTCTCTCTGGCAGTTTAGGTGATTCGCTGTCACTGGATGTTCTGATGGAGATATTGATATTTGCAAATAAATTCTGTTGTGAGAGGCTGAAAGCTATATGCGATAGGAAGTTGGCATCCTCTGTTTCATCAAGGCGAGATACTGTTGAACTTATGGAGTTTGCACTCGAAGAAAATTGTCCAATCCTTGCTGCTTCCTGTCTGCAGACATTCTTACAGGACCTTCTGAATTCACTAAATGATGAACAAGTGATAGAGATCTTCTCCAATGCAAACAAGCAACAAAGGTCAATAATGGCTGGCCATGCCTCATTCTCACTGTATTGTTTGCTTAGTGAAGTTGCTATGAATGCTAACCCAATGTCTGAGGCAACAGTCTCCTTTTTGGAGAAGATGGTTGAGACTGCTGTTAACTGCAGGCAAAAACAAGTTGCCTTGCATCAGCTTGGATGCGTGAGACTCTTGCGAAAGGAATATGATGAAGCAGGAAGCCTTTTTCGTGCTGCAGTTGCTGCTGGACATGTGTACTCCATTACTGGTTTAGCCA
Organism: Apostasia shenzhenica; assembly: GCA_002786265.1. Lineage (NCBI taxonomy): Eukaryota > Viridiplantae > Streptophyta > Magnoliopsida > Asparagales > Orchidaceae > Apostasia > Apostasia shenzhenica. The sequence continues at coordinate 117,471 of KZ452167.1, read as the reverse complement.
GAGTTGCTTTTATTAAGGGTGATCGACATTCATCATATGACAAGCTAAGTGCTGTGATTTCCTCCAATAACCCTCTTGGTTGGATGTATCAAGAGAGATCCCTGTACATTGATGGAGATAGCAAATGGGCAGATCTCGATAAGGCAACTGAGTTAGATCCAACACTTCTTTATCCTTACATGTTTCGGGCATCATGGTTGATGAGAAAACAAAGTGCAGAGGCAGCCCTCTTGGAAATAAATCGTGTTCTAGGGTTCAAGTTAGCTCTAGAATGTTTGGAACTGCGGTTCTACTTCTATTTAGCTCTTGAAGATTACAGGGATGCCCTACGAGATATCCAAACTATGCTTACACTTTGTCCGGATTATCGAATGTTTGAAGGGCGTGTGTCTGCTTCCCAGTTAAGGACACTTGTTAGGGAGCATGTTGAGCGATGGACAAGTGCTGATTGTTGGCTTCAACTTTATGAGAGGTGGTCAGCGGTAGATGATATAGGATCGCTTTCAGTTATATATCAAATGTTGGAAGCATCAGATGTTGCAAAAGGGATTTTGTACTTCAGGCAATCTTTACTTCTTCTAAGGTATCTACACTGTCTGAATGTGAGGGCAACACATACAAGACATTTAATGACTGTTTCATGTTTCAGCATTTCTACTATGAATATGCTTTGACTATGCTTTAGTGCCAATATACACAGTTAGAAACCATCCTTGTAATATTGATAGAGATCACCAATTTTTTATTGGACTAAAATAGTGTCTTAAGGTTAGGGATACATTTACGTAGGTTTACATTTTGTGTTGTTTTCTTACAATTGCTATGGTTGAAATTTCTTTTCAATTAGATACTTCCATTAACAAACATATATATACAACAAAAAAATTATTTTTTTATCGTTATACATATCTTCTTTGTCTTCATAACTCTTTTCATTTCTTCTGTTTTTCTCTCTTCTTCTTCTCTTCTACTTCACGGTGTTGTAGTTGGATGTTAGAAATAAATAGAAGGCCATGTGGAGTTACTTAATGACAAAAAATTCATAATTTCCTTCAATTGGAGTAGGTAATAGATTTAATCGGCTCACTGAAATATAAAAAGATGATGCAAGGGCCTAAGAGAAATGATTCAAAAGAAATATAATTTTTCGTGAAGTACATTTTATACCTTAGCTATCTATAAGCAATTTACTCTTCAAATTAAAGATGCTTTCACCTAGATGAATAATATGTATGCCAGAATTTTTTGATAATATAATAACATTTCTTTGCATGCACCAGCAATGTTCTTGTAGCCTTTTGCGGCCTTTTTCTTTATATAAATGTAAATTTGCTGACTGGCAAAAAATTGTGGGCTTGGTTGATGTAGGTTAAACTGTCCTGAAGTAGCTATGCGAAGTTTGCAGCTCGCACGACAGCATGCGGCTAGCAAACATGAACAACTGGTCTATGAGGGATGGATCTTATATGATACTGGCCATTGTGAAGAAGGCCTCCGCAAAGCTGAGGAGTCTATCTCTATCCAAAGGTCTTTTGAGGCTTTCTTTTTAAAAGCCTATGCCTTGGCAGATTCGAGCCCTGATCCTTCGTGTTCTGCAGTGGTTATCTCTCTCCTTGAAGATGCATTAAAATGTCCTTCGGATAGGCTTCGAAAGGGTCAGGTAATCTTTGTGTTCTACATCGAATTTTTTAAGTCTGTTGGCGTCTTTTCTTAATGCTGTTGTTTGAATGTGCCAGTTATAGAGGAAATTCTTTTTTTTTTAAAACCATGAACATTACAATTTCCCAAACCTCATCTAAAAATTGTATTGGTATAGTTCAAACCCAGGACTCCTTGGTACTTAGGTTTGTTCCTTCCTCACTGGGCTAGAGCATCACTTATAGAGAGCATGTCATATGTTCAGTTCTCTCTCTCTCTCTCTCTCTCTTGCTCACATATGATTTGCTCTAAATGTCTCTTAAAATAATAAACATATTTTATATAAAATTTATTTTGTACCAAATTTGCTAATTTAAGCAAATTCCTTTATGATGCTCAATTAGCGTTTGCAGTTTTCTAAGCCTAACACAGATGCAATGATGGCATCTCTTGTCTACTTTAGTTTCATTCATATCTGAGCTTTTGTATTAGATGGCAACTGTTACTAAATATAACAAGAGAAAACAGAAGTTCGGTCTACATAACACTTTATCTGTACGTCCTTCTATTTGAACCTCTTAGCCATGCATTGAAAGCTGCTTCCTGTGTCCTTATGACCTGTGTAGCTACTGGATTCTGTCTTCATCGTCATTATTCTAGATATTTTAGTCGAATTGTACTAGTCATCTTTAACTTTCTGATTGTCGTGTTTGATTGTAGTTTATGTGAATTTCTTTCTTTTAACTTCTAACCTTTTTTTTTTATGATACTAACCGAATTAATTTTGGTCATTGTTTTTTTCTATCTATATTTCTCTCAACACTTTTCATCTTTCACTTTAAATCAATGAACATACTAACCCATACATGTTGGGTTTGTGTGCCACTGATTCTTTTAGAAGTAGAATATTCCATTACTTAACCCCATTCTAATGATATGTTTGTAAACTTTCGAGTTCAATGTGCGATGTATGTAAATTCCTTAGATCGATGAAGTTAGATCTCTTCCATTCCAGCACCAGGTAGAAGTCAGCTTTAGCAGGATAATTGTTATGGTGGACAAAAGAAGTGCTTGCAAAACACATTATTTGTGCTTTTAGTGAGTTTATAATACGAATTTCATTATTTGGATGGTTTCTATATGAATAGACAAATTTATTGTGCCATACATTTTACCCCCTTAAAACAAACTAATATATCTATGAGTCCATGAAGGCATGAACAAATCCTGAACTATCATATTGATGAACAGCTAACCGCCTGCAGTTATTCTTCATTAACTTCCTTGAATTTCATTGTGCAGGCTCTAAATAACCTTGGCAGTGTATATGTCGACTGCGGGAAGCTAGATCAGGCAGCAGATTGCTACATAAGTGCTCTCAAGATTCAACATACTAGAGCACATCAGGGCCTTGCTCGAGTTCATTTCCTAAAAAACAACAGGAGTGCCGCATACGATGAAATGACAAGATTGATTGAGAAGGCCAAGAGCAATGCGTCGGCATATGAAAAGAGGTCTGAGTATTGCGATCGTGAGCTGACGAAAGCTGATCTACAGATGGTGACCAAACTGGATCCTTTGCGAGTTTACCCCTATCGATATCGTGCTGCAGGTTCAGTCCTTTTCTCGATTGCTCCTTTAGATATCTTATATTCTGCTAATTGTTGCAATCACATTTCCTTTCCTTGCATTGAGATTACTGCCTTTCTGCGTCATATTTCTTAAGGAAAACATTCTTAATTATTTTTGACATTAAATTTTCTTAAATTTATAGAATGCTAAAATTGAATAATGCTTCTGTAAGAATATAAAATTATTCCTAGATTATAATCTACGAGCTTAAGCCTTTAGGTCAGTTGATAACCGGAGAGTTAATATGTTATCAAAGCCAGAGATCTCAAGTTCAACCACAGTGATTCCCAGTCATCTTAAGTAAATGACTTACGTAAGTTGCATTAAAAATTACCAAATCCCGCTACGCAGAGGACAAGACGCGGCGGACTAAGATGAAACATGGAGAATTTCGAATTGCACTCATAACAAAAGCATCCATATTTTTCTTTCAAGAGAGAAGTTCTTGATAATCATAGAAAGCTGCTTCTCATCAGCAGCAGGTTATCAAACTGATAGCTTCTTCATCTTCTTCTATCTTTCCCTGTAGTGCTGATGGATAGCCGCAAGGAGAAGGAGGCTATAGCTGAGCTGACGAGGGCCATTGCCTTCAAAGCCGACCTTCATCTTCTCCACCTGAGAGCTGCCTTTCACGAGCATATAGGGGATGTTGCTGGTGCCCTGCGGGACTGCAGGGCTGCCCTCTCTGTGGATCCCAATCACCAGGAGATGCTAGAGCTTCATAACAGAGTAAACAGCCAAGAACCATAACTTTTTATTTGCTTAAAGTTGGGCTATTACTTAAATGCTATGAATTTTTTTTTGCCTATTTATATCTTTAAGTCCTCAAACTTGCTTATCTATGATTTAACCTCAAAAAGCTAAATTTCAACAATTTGGCCATGAACTCCAACTCGTGTCATCTTTTGCTTACGTTAGAATAACTATGGTCGACTTTAACCCTGACCCATCAGACACTACCCTTGTGGGATTAGTAGTTTATGCACATTGGAGGAAATATTATACATATTCAAAAAAATTATTATTATAAGCTGCTTAAATTTCTAAGCTAAGCTCCTTAGGCTACGTTTGACAATTGTTTCTAAGTACATTAAAATTAAGTCTAAGCTACATAGAATTAGCAACACATTCAAGCAATCTCGAGGCCTTTAAGCAATTTTAAAGTTTTAAGGCTTAAAAATTACACCTAGGTCTCTTAGTTTAGGGTGTAACAACACTTACGTCTATGTTTTTAAAATTTTAATATCTGAGTCTTTGATCTTTAAAATTTTAAAAAAATTTATTATTAAATTTTTTCAAAACTACAATTATACTCTCCCCTATCTCAGCTGTTGAAGTAGAGAGAGGGGAGGGTATTATTGAAATTTTAAAAAAATTATTGATAAAAAATTCTAAAAAGAATCCAGATGTTAAAATTTTAAAAATCAAGGACCCAGATGTTAAATTTTGAAGATATGAATATGAGCGTCATTATACCCTAAAGTAGTGACCTGCGTGTAATTTACTCTTTAGGTGACTCGCATTTTAAGCCGTTTAAAGAGTTTTAAGCTACTTAAAGACTGCAATATTGTTTGGTTTTTTTTTTTTTTTTTTTGAAGTCTTTAAACTGCCATATGCAGCTTAACGCAGGTTAAATCATAAAACAGCAGATTTGAGTTTTTAATATTTAAATTGACAAAATTTTCATGGCATTCGAAGTAATTCTTTCAAAAATTTCTCTACTGTCTCTGTAGTGTATATTCTTTACTTCCTCTGCATCCTTAACACTAATTCCTTTCCCTGTGTTAACATAATGCTATCTTCTTGAAGACATTGTGAGTCTAAAATTTCTCAGTAGTTTTTTGCCTCATAAACTTTAATTTAATGCATGAAATCAGAAAAAAATAATAGAAATACTTTTAGTTTCGATAATTTTAATTTTGTTTTGTTTTTGGATTTGGTCTCATGTTATGAAGTCTCAAATATATCACATAGTTTACAATCTAGTTTTATGATTTAAGTTTATCATATTATGATTTGATTTAAGAACTTCTAGATATTATTGTAGAGATGTTATTAAATTAAATAATTATTTTTTAAAATAATATAACATTCAAAAAAAAATTAATTAATTAGTTTTTGAATTTTATTAATTAGTTTATCATGTTTAAGATAAAACTGGAAAAAGAAGATTGTGCTTCATTATGTAGTTATTCATGGTTTTAAATTTTGTTGTTTTGTTAGTTTTGTTGTGATTTCAGTTGAAGTTAATTTGAAATTTGTCAGTTTTATTTCTTAAAATTTAAAGTTTTGAGTCAAAAATTAAATATTATTTCATGTATTATGTCGTAGCAATTGAAACTAAAATTATCGAAATTGATATTTTTAATTTACGAGCAAAATTGAAAGTGTAGTCGAGTTTTAAGACAGTTGCGATTTCTACTTAGTTGATAAGTTCATTAACTTTGTTCCATTTGATTTCTCTGCTTCCAATTTTTCTATCTTGAAGTCTTGCTTCTGTTTGGCACAATTGCGCAAGGATCAAAATCAATAAAAATGATACTAATTTTAATAATAATAATAATAATAATAATAATAATAAATAAATTTTTTAAATTATTTTATATAAATTTTAATATAAAAAAATATTATTTTATTTTATATATTTAATAATTTTTAATAAAAATATTAATTTTATTTTACAGATTAAAATATTTGAATATTTTAGTCTAGAATGTAAAATAAAATTGATATTTTTATTTAAATTTATTAAGTATGTGAAGTAAAATAATATTTTTTATATTAAATTTTTTATAAAATAATTTAAAAAATTTATTTATTATTATATTATTATTTTTTAAATTAGTATCATTTTTGATCTACGCGGAGAATGAATATGGTTAATGTCATTGAGGTTCTTAAAATTTGGATCACATAACACATGGGTTCCAAATGATTACACCCAATGATTTACCCACTTGATTTATACTGAAGATGACAGCTTAAAAAAAATTTGGGGCATTTATTTGGAGAATTCTGTATATTATTATAAAAGATAAAATATTACGTATACTAAAATTTTATAAAATTATAAATTTTATATATTTTTTAAATAAAATTATAATATATTTAAAATTCTTAATTTTAAAATCATAATTTAAAATTTAAAATATTAAATCTTATATTTTAAATTATATTAACACTAAAATTAAATCTGAAATTTAAATATTAAATTTTAAATACTGTTAGTTTTGTTCATTAGCTATATGTAAAAGTTACTATAAACTTAATTTAGTAAATTGAAAATTTCTATTATAAAATTATAAATTATACACACGAGAAAATTTATAAAAGTATATTAATTTTTTTTAAAAAAATATATTAGTTATTTAATTCATTATTTTTTAAAAAGTTGACCAACAATAGTTTTTCTTAAACACATATGCTTGTCAAAATAAAAGTGCGATGACTAGTAATTGAAGAGGGCAGAGAGTTATCACTGGGCGGTGTCTTGAGAGAAGGAAATTCCTATTGTAATGCGAGGCTCCTGATAAGTTCTAGAATCGGTGAAGAACGCTCAAGAATGAATCATCTTACAATGAAAAGAGGGTGAACTAAATAAGTAAATAGCGTGATCCTTAAAAATATCTTTTAAAGTAAAACTGTATGACTGTTGACATAAATTTCATAATTAAATTTACGTGAGTTAAAGTAGTACTATGAAACAGACAGTATCTCTACATATAGAACACAAGTTTTTTATGATCAAATAAGGATATTTATTTCTCGTATATTATAACACTCGAGACAACTCGATTCCTCCCTTATCATCAGTATCGTAAAATTCAGATTAGACTGCTCAGTTCGACCGGTAGAACCGTGAACCAAACTCATTATTCAATGTAAATTGAATGCGTGAACAGGATTCATTCTCACAAGAATCGGTTGTTCATCTGTCTCATTAAAGAGGAAGAAGAGAGTCTGGGGCCAAAGGTGGGTATGCTCTCTGGCTTCAGGAGATCCACGTCGTCTTCTTCTTACCCACAGCATAAATCATCAATCTTCTTCTTCCTCCACGTACTCACTCCAGCCATGGCCTCCTCTGCTCTGCCTCTCATCGATGGCGAAGCATCCAAGGACCCAAACTTGCTCCGCGTCTTCTTCATCCCCTTCTTCGCGTCCGGCCACATGCTCTGCATGCTCGACCTCGCCCGCCTCTTCGCCGCTCGCCCCGGCGTCGAGGCCGTCATGGTCGTCACGGACGCCAACGCCGACCTCATTCGACCCACGCTCCTCCGCTCCGCTGCCAAAGGCCTTCACGTCGGCGTCCTCATCTACCCCTTCCCAGCCGCTGCCGCCGGCCTCCCCTCCGGCAAGGAGAACCTCTCCTCCCTCGCCCCCGACGAGGAATGGCGGATCTATAGAGCCGTCGACCTCTCGGAAGAAGCACACCGCCGGCTCCTCCATCGCCACCGCCCCGACGCCGTCGTCGCGGACATCCCGTTTCACTGGACCACCGCCATCGCCGCCGAGCTCGGTATTCCCAGAGTCACCTTTCACTCAGTCGGCACCTTTCCCCAGTGCGTCATGCAGGTTCTCTACCGTAGCCCGCCGCCGCCGGTGATCGGAAACGAGCCCTTCGTCGTGCCGGAGCTCCCCGGAAAGCCGGTAGAGCTTGTCCGGTCGGAGCTGCCGGAGTTTCTCCGGTCGCCGGACTTCCTGACGGAAGTGTGGGCGAAGCTCAGGAACGCCCAGCTTCAAAGCTTCGGCACGGTGGTCAACACGTTCTACGAGTTCGAGCCGGAGTACTGCGACTGGTACCGAGAGAACGAGTGCACCGCCGGAAAGGCGTGGTACGTGGGTCCCGTCACCGTATCCTACGTCGCCGACGGCGAAGGGGCGGCCGCGGCGGCGGAGAGAGGGGGTGTTGCGGCGGCGGAGAACTGCGAACGTTGCCGGCGGTGGCTGGATGACAAGGAAGACGACTCGGTGGTCTTCGTATGCTTGGGAAGCTGGTACAGATTCGGCGATGAGCAGCTGCGGGAGATGGCGCTGGGGCTAGAGGCCTCCGGCCGGCCGTTTCTTTGGGTAGTGCGGGGCGGCGGAGCCGGCGAGGAGTGGTTGCCGGTAGTCGGGTGGGAGCAGGGGTTGCAGGGTAGGGGGATGGTGGTGAGGGGATGGGCCCCGCAGATGGCGATTTTGACCCACCGGGCCGTCGGAGCCTTCGTGAGCCACTGCGGCTGGAACTCGGTGATGGAGGCGGCGACCGCCGGCGTGCCGGTCCTGACGTGGCCGCTACTGTTCGAGCAGTTCATCAACGAGCGTCTGGTGACGGGGGTGCAGGGGATCGGGAAAAGGGTGTGGGATGGGTTCAGGAGCACGAAGACGGAGGAAAAGACGGTGTTGCCGGCGGCGTCGATAGCGGCAGCGGTGGCGGAGTTCATGACTGGCGGAGGGCCCAGCGAGGCGGCGAGGCGGCGGGTGCGGGACTATGCTGAGAAGGCCAGGGCGGCGATGGCCGAGGGGGGTTCGTCGTGGAAGGATTTGAACCGTTTAATTGATGAGCTCCGGGCGTGGAGGCCGCCGGCGGCAAACTCCGTTGACTGAATTATATTCATTGAGGCTGAAACTCGAATGAAAGATTCATCGAGAGTTGTAATCCACTGAAATCAGTTCTTCCAAGTGAAATCGAAATTAAAATTTAAGTTTTAAAATTTTGGTAGTTATAATCAGTTGATGAGCTGATAAACTTTGTTCGATTTGATTCATCTCGCTCCCAAGTTTCCATCTTGAAATCTTGTTTTACGTGGTATCATCCTGGGCCCGGGGAACGAATAAACATCCAAGCAGTTCAGCACCGAACAACTGGATACCACGTGTGTACGGTGAGTGAGCCTGCGCACACGTGGCTCCCAGCTCTTCGACGTCAAACCGTTCGAGCACAGAACAAAATATCTTTTCCTTGGGCTTAGAAACAATGTTACTTTCAAAGAGAGAAATAAGGTTATATTTCATTTGGATCCTTAAAACATGTGGGTTCCAAACGAACAAATGATCTAAATGGAGACGAGAGGAAGCTAATGCATTCCAACGTGTTCAAATGCATTCACACAAATACTTTCAATCCAGTCATCAAAATCACAACTGCATGTCAGACTAATACTCTCTATTATTATATATTCAAACTAGACTATTCGTCAACTCGATGTCTCTAATGTATTCCTCCATGGCTCATTACAAGAGACAATCTACATGGAACAGCCACCTGGTTTCATTCATCCACTTTATCATTCTCATGTTTGCCATCTTCGTAAATCATTGTATCGCCTCAAACAAGCTCCTCGAGCTTGGTTTACTCGTCTTGAAGTATGACTCCAGGCACAAGGATTTTATGGTTCTAAGACTAATACCTTTCTGTTTTATCGGTGTACATCCACCTCCAAAGTCGACATCCTCTATGTCGATGATATTTTGATAATAGGGAATGATCCCAAGGCCATTAATGCTATTATTCAGTCTTTAAGTAACGACTTATCAATTCGAGATCTTAGATATGTCCATTATTTTCTAGGGATTGAACTTTATATCTTAGATTTGCCCATTATACTCATACAAATAATCATTTTATCCTCTAAGGTTGAAACTTAATGAGTGATTCATGATCAAGAGTTCTAGTATTTTTTTACATCATAATTTAATTGTCTTAGCATTTATTGCAAACGGTAAGCAAAATACTTGAAATTCAAAATTCGATTAAGAACTAACTTATATTTTATTCTGTTCAAGTTCGACTCATTTTATTTATGACTCAAAATTAACTTACTCGAAAAGAATTAATTCAATTCATAGTCTGTTCAATATTTGTATAATTATAAGTATTTAAGCATTTTAAATATATTTTAAAATATTATATATAAATAATATATATTATTTATAAATATATAATACATATAAATTTAACTAAAAAGTAATATATGAACATGATATATTTTAAATACAAATAATAAAATTAATTTTATTTTATATTTTAAATAAAATAATTTTTTTATTTAATCTATAAAATAAAATATTTTCTCTTTTATTTAAGAAAAAATTAACTTTCCCATCAATAGATTTGCCTGCACTCGACCGATATCAACCAAAAAAGCAAAAGGAAAAGCTTTGAATTATAACTCTACAAACTTGCACATATTCGATGACAATAGTTTACATTGTAATTTTTTTTATTTTATTTTAAAATAATTTCGTTATACTATAAAAAGCATTTGATTCATTATTATTTTAATATTATATTATATAATATAAATATTATAATATTTAAATATCTAAATATCATCTTTTAATTAATAATTTAATAATTTTATTTTTTTAAATAAATTAAATTTTTATTTTTTAAATATTTATTTCTCCTCCTTAATTTATTATTTCTTGTTTCAAAATATACAAGAATAAGAATCGCATTCAAATGCATAATTTTTTTTCTTTTTTTGTAATCATAGATGAGGTTTAATGCTGAATGAAGAGAGCATAGAATCCGGCGATAAGGACGACGGCAGCCGCCGCCCAGGTGGCCGCCGTAAGTACAAAAGGCAACATCGGAGAGACGCGGAAGCACATTGCGACGCTCAGAGCGGCGGATAGCCCCCAGATGGCGAGCTTTAGCGCCAACCTTCTCCGCCTTCCGGAGGCGGATCCGCCGTCGTCCGGCAGCCGCTCGAAGGAAAGGACGCACCAGAAGATCAGGGTCAGCGCCGTGTAGGAGAAGAGAGCGAAGGCGAGGCTCTGCGGGTCGCTGCGCGCATGCCAAACGGAGAAGGCGGCGTTAACAGCGAGGATGACGACAGCGACGGGGAAGATGGCCGAGCCGATGGACGACGGCCGCGGCGGCGGAGGCTGGCGGTGCTGCGGCGGCTCCATTGGGATTAGGGCTTGCGGAGAACCAGAAGGTCTTATGGGCGCCGACCTCGTTTATTTATAGAGGGGATTAGGTCGGTGGAAATTGTAATCTCATCATAAAAATAAGATTACTATTTATATTAGTCCTACAATTTTAATTAATTCTTTACTTTTACAACTAAAATACCAAATTTTTACTACTCCACTTGAAAACAACAATGACTTGGCTCAATCGTAGATTCTCTAATACTCAAACAAACTCGTTCCCCACCTAACTCAGAGAGTATTGCAATAAAATTAATTTCACATAATTATTTTATTTATAGAATTTATATTATGTATTGATATTTTATTTAAGAATTATTTTACTAAGTATTGAATTTATAATTTTTTTCATGATATATTATAAAAGATAATGCACCAATTTACAAGGTTGTAATCACGTGAAAACTTACATTTTAAAAAAATTTACATGAAAATTAAGAATTTGTGTAAAAACATAGTGGAGTATCAAAAAAATAAAACTTGGAACGTATATTGTATACTGCCATTTTCTTAGGACCAGAATGCAATTTAACGCGTAGTAGAAATCAATTTGTCGTGTTCCATAAAAAAAAGGAGGAAGTAATCAATTTGATGTGAACTATCTTGCGCTACAAGTGATACGCTGAGGTCAGAAAATTTGTTGAAATTCTATTAAAAAAACTAATTTATCTTAATTTTTTTAACATATATATATAATAAAAATTTTATTTTATATTATAAATAAATTTAACATTAAAAACCCAACATCAAAAAAAATTTTACAGCGAGGACATTTTATATATAAAAAATTATGTATTTTATTAAAAAAATAAAATATTATATATAATACTGAAATTTTATAAAATTATTAACTTTATATTATTCTACCATAAATAATATTATACTCTGAATGTTAAGTCTTAAAATTACAATTTATAATTCAAAACATTAATTTTTCTACTTTAAATTACTTTAATACTAAAATTAAAACTTAATTTTTAAATTTTAAATTTTAATACTATACTTCAAAAATTATTTATTTCATAATTAGTTATATATAAAATTTATTTTAAATTTAATATAGTGAAATAAAAAATTATATTATAGACTTATAAATTATACACAATAAAATAAAAATTATTAATAATTTAATTTAACTTTTTTTAAAAAAATAATATAAAATATATAATTTTATAAAAATTTTAATGTGATATATATAGTATTTTATTTTTATAACAAAATACATATTTTTTAATTAAAGACTCCTTCGTGTAAATCTTAAAAAAAAAAACATTAAAACAACCACTATTTCAAAAAGAGAAAAAAAACAAAAAAAAAAACTATGTTTCAAAAAGAAATAATATTATTTTACATAAATCCAAAATTCAAATAACTTTATTGAAGCTTACGTCCTAAGAACTTTTATTTAACAAAACAGGAAGATTTGATCCATTTTTGGAGTTATTTATAATATTTTTAATTTCCAAGAACTAGTTTTCAAAATTATATTAAGATGACCCATTTAAAACAATTTTTTGAGTCCTGCATGAATAATTTATCAAAATGCACTTTATAAAAATTATATATATATATATAGGACACTGAGAAAAAATTATTTTAATATTAAAAAAATATATAAAATATGAAATAAAATTAATTTTAATATTTATATTTGTATTGAATGTGAAATAAATTTAATTTTTATAATTAAAATTTATGTTGAATTAAAAAAATATTTCAATCCAAACGGGACCTAAATGCTAGTATATTGGTCCATCAAGTCTTAAAATTTTTATATATTAATTCATAAATTTTGAATAGTAGTATTTAAGTTCTAAAGATTAGAGATTTATTGTGCTTTGGTCTTTATGCATATTAATATTTTACATGCTTAATTCAAATTAAATGCAATATTACATCATAATAAAAGGACTTCACAATAGCTAATTTAGAACAGATCTAAAACTAAGAAAGGGCAGAATAGAGATGAGGAAGAGAGGAAAATCAACTCATTAGAACCTAGGCTATTTATATATAAAATAAATATAATAAAAAATGTACTAATAATAACAAAGTTATTAAGTAAATCTCCAAACTTTTTAAAATCTACTAAAATGCCAATCTATTTAAAAATTAAATAATAAAACTTTTTCAAGAATATCAAGATCACTGATATCTGAATTAATCTATCAGTTATGTCTGCCTTCACTGAACCCGAATTTGATTCTAGTTCTAAACTTAAAATATAATTGCCCATAATATCACTATAAAACATATGGGCAATTAAATCAAACTCAATTAAAATTATAAATTTCAATCTCGAATGCATCACAAATCAAACAAAAAATAATCAATTTCAACCCTCACATTAAAGAACCATAACCAATTAATCATACGATATAAACATAATAAATAATTAATTCAGTTTGGGTCGGCTTCAATTTACCCAAATAATAGAACCGAAAATCAACCCAAATCATTTGGTACCATTAAATTTAGAGCCGGACTCGAACCAAATTGATAAGTTTGTACTTATAATATCACTAGCTTGTACCTTTTTGACCTTCTGAGGAGCAGAAATGGAACTAGAAAGTGCTTTTCTTCTTCTGATAGTGTAACATCCCGTGATCTCGTTGTAGAGGTATTGTCCGCTTTGGCTTTAGAAAAACTGCGTGCACTTCCCAGGAGGTCACCCATCCCAGTACTACTCCAGCCCAAGCACGCTTAACTACGGAGTTTTCCATTAGCCTCACGGTTTTGCCTCTACTATTTGAGATCACGTTATCTACTTATACAACTCAGGATCTCCCTCCCTTTCCGATGTGGGACGATTCATTCCTGCGCCCCTCTCACCACTCATTATTCGGCCTAGAAGCCTGCCAGGAGCCGCACTTTGCCTCAGTGATTCCTTTCTCTTAGGACATCACCCGGCGTCACTCCCCGCCCTCTTCGGCCACGGGCGTCACAGATAGTATAGAGTCATTGCCGCCTGGACTGTGTGCCACTGCCACCATAGTATTGCTTTGTAGTCTCACGTGAAAATTCAGCAAATGTCATCCCGTCTCTCAATCTAGAAGATAAAGGTGGAATATTTCTTAATATTTCTTCAACTAGAGGGATATTATCGCTATTTTTCTCTCCAGCATCATTCAAATAGGCTGGATAGGATAGAACTTGATCCCAAGGTGGCTGCAGGAACACCACAAAGGTCTCCCTACTTAGATTTTTCGTCTCCAATGGCCTGGCAACAGAATGAAGTGTTGAATGAAGCCTCCCCTTTGACAGTATATCAGCAGCTTCTCCTACCTGAATGATAAAACTCTCGGGTGAAGTCTTCACTAAAAGAATTCTATTATGGTTTGAATCGAACAACCGCAAATAAGTATGGTCATCAGGAGATGGGAACTCTTGATCGCTAGCGACAGAAAAACAGACTTCTTGATCTCTAGATGACAAAAATAAAGGCGATGTGAGGACGGTAAAAATTCCGTAGTCATAATGCCATTGTTGCCACAAATCCAAGACACGATTCCTGTTATTTCTGCAAACAGGTTGCTCATTAGGCAGAAATTTACTGCCTCCCCATGGCTCAGATCTCTTTGATCTCTTGTTCTGATTTTGTAGAATAAAGTTGTCCAATCTAGAGTGATAGTGAATGAGTCGTCCCTTTGCGGTCCTGGCATCTAATATGCTTTGCTCCAGCTCTCGGCCGCCGATCAGGTTGTCACATACTCGTGCTAACCGAAGACCAAGTTCCATCATGCAAAGGCCTAGTTCCCTGAAAATGTACCCAAGAAGATCAAGTTCGTGAATTTGAGGGCCCAGCAAATCATGAGGATTGTTTCTCTCATCTTTGCTATCAACAAATACAGAAGATATTGGTTCTTGGTGCAAAATCTGTGGATGATTCAACTGTGCAGCAAAGGAAGAGACTGATCTGTTGGGATCTTTTAGCGGCACATCACTGCCCAAGCCATTATCCTGAAAGTCGCATTCCTTAACCATTCTGAAAACC
This sequence comes from Apostasia shenzhenica, assembly GCA_002786265.1. Taxonomy (NCBI): domain Eukaryota; kingdom Viridiplantae; phylum Streptophyta; class Magnoliopsida; order Asparagales; family Orchidaceae; genus Apostasia; species Apostasia shenzhenica. Next base: position 102,287 of record KZ452167.1, on the reverse strand, counting down.
ATCAAGTAAATCTTTGATATAAAACAAAAGATTATGAAGGCAAAAATAATAAGAAAGCATGTACTGCGTTACTGCTTTTAGGGAGACAATTTGGTACAAAGACCGATATTTAGCTCTCGAATCGAGCTTTGAGTCTTGTTTGTTGAGCCGATCCACCAGCCACATTTACATCCTTTTATTCGAGCTGAGGTCGATCCAGTCAAATTGGGTCGACTTGGAGACAAACTTGGCTTGATTTTTACTTATTAGTATACAACAACAACAACAACCAAGCCTTAATTCCACTAGGTGGGGTCGGCTACATGAATCCTTTGTTTCCATTGCATCCTATCAGTTACCAAATTCTTATCTAAGTCTAAGTAACTAAGATCACTCCTTAAAGTTTCTTGTCATGTCTACTTATTAGTATAAATAATGTAATTTATTTATATGGTACAATCGTCTTAAAAATATGCACACCCTAATGTCTAATGACTAAGGTCACATGTGTGTGTGACCAAACCCATAATTATAACCCACCGGGACCTTTACCTTATATGTTTCAATCGCAGAATAACGTGACAAAACAGAAAAAGAATTTCAATTGTTCAATTCTTTTTCGCAATTCGAGTTGGTTAGATTAAGATTTAAGCTAATTCGAAATCAGATATTTGTCTAGCTGAGCCAAGTCAAACTCGAATGGATAGATTCATGATCCAAGCTCGAGCCAAAGATAAGCTTACAATCCGAACCCAAGGTGTGTCCAGCTAGCCTCGAGCTCATCTCATTTTCAAGCCACCTCTAACTGCTTTATTGGTAAAAGCAACATAAAGAGAAAATCAAGATATATAACATCTCACTAGGTTCGGCCAGAATCATCGTGCACTAGGCTCTGTTTGGTAATAAGAAAAAAAAAAGAAGATTTGGTTGGAATTTTTAGTTATTTTTGAAAAATGTGTATGATGTGAAATAAAGTAAGTTGGTTATATTAAAAATTGTGTAGGATATGAAATAAAGTTGATTGATTTATTAAGAATTGTGTTGGATGTGAAATAAAGTGATTGTTTAATGTTGGAATTTGTGTGAGATGAGATATAAAATAATTTTTTAAGTTTTTTTAAAATAAATTTAAGAATTTGGTTATGGCTAATAGACATGATTTTTAGCTCATTGCCAAACAGGACATCCAACTACAAACCACATTGCAAATTTCTGCAAAATTAATGGACATCCAACTGGAGAACAAGAACTCTATTTGGAAATAGAAGAACGGTTAATTCACATAGTTAAAAAGATTAAGATCTGTCTTATATCATGAAAAGATATGTTATTATCAACATATCAAAAGATCACTGTGTAAGCATATTAACTAGCATAAGGATCATTGATAAAACACACCCAAAGGAAAACTTATTGATAATAATAACTACTTAAAAACCTCAAGAAAAGACAGCAATCCATAAGAACTAAAGCTTCTCTATGATTTGTTTTCCTACTTAGATCTGTACTGCACAAAGATATCAGATAATTAAAGCAAAAGCATATTCTGGTTCATCTTCATTATTATGCAATCAAATAAGTGGTATTAGATGAATAGGGGTGTAAAAAATTTCAAAACACAGATGTCAACAATCCGAGCCTCTTTAAAGAAGCAAAATGAGAATCAAACCTTGAGCACTTGCGCTCGTTCCTTGTTCCCGAGAAGCGCGAGCTTCCGCGCCAGAGGGAGAAGCGCACTGCGGAGAGCCGGAGCCTTCGGAACTCCGGCGATCGACAGCAGACCGGGCCCCGACGGACCAAGGGCTTTCATAACGGCATCTGAAATGGCTTCGATCCTCTCCAGATCCTTGCGGGAGAGAGAAGCAGCAGCGCTAGGAGAAGAGAGAACGACGAGATCGGAGTAACGGACCTCCAACGGCACGAAGACCTCCCCCCCGTCTCCCATCTCCGCTCCGCCGCCCACTCAGAATCTCGTCGCCCGTATATTTTTGTTTTGGTCACAAAATTAATGGGCCAAAGGCCCAATAAAGCCCAAAAGCCAACAAATTATTTGTACAAAAACCGGCCCATCCCTCAAGTATTCACTAAAATTAATGTGAAATAAAGATATTTGGTGGGAATATGTTTTGCAATATTTTAATATTATGATATGAAAATTATTTTTTAATATTATAATATAAAATAAAATTATTTTATTAACAAAAAAATATGATACGTGTGAGTCTATTAACGGGTAAGGTCGTGATCCAATTTTAGTTCCAATACTATGAAACTACTAAATAAATCATTTTCATTTACCCGTCAATCCACCTCTTTTACAAATAAATGAGTTGGACAAGTCACTAATAATTTTTCGATCAATACAAAATTTGACCCACATATGTTATTTAATTTCTACTTGATACATATTTATAGTATAGATAATAACGTTTTCATGACAAGAATTTTTTACAATTATTTCATAAATCAAATATTTAAAAACCTCATTCTCTTCAATTGAAGATCAATATTGGAAATGATATATATATATATATATATATATATATCATTGATCATCAAAAGTTAGAAAATAATTGTGAGTTAAAACTAATTACAAAACTTTTCACGTCTTCACAAATTTAAAAACAAAAATTCATATGATGATGAAAACTCACGTCAACACGACGTATAAATTTTTTTAGATTTTATAACTCGAATTACTATAAGTGAACAGCATAATACAATAATTGAAAACTATTTTATGTTGTTTTTATCATCAATTATTGGTTTCTATTGTCAACTATTTCACTCCACTTCTCACAATCATTTGCATGTCATGCAAAAACATGAGAAAAATCTCATAGTATTATTAATCTTCCAAAAGGCAAGCTGACCACTAATATAAGGGGTAATTTCAATTAGACCTCTCACATATAATTCAAATTTCATATAAGTCCATAAAAATAAAAACATATTATCAAAATCCCATATGCACAAAAAATTTTCTATATAGGTCTTTTTAGCATATTCTATTAAGTTCGATCGTTATATTGTCATTTTAAATAAATTTAAAATACATATTTAAACATTGCAAATATATTATTTAAATATTTTTAATTACTATTCAAAATTTAACTTATTTTTTTCCTATATTTGAATCTATAATATTTAAATTTGTATATTAATATTTTTAAAATAACAAATTAAAGAAATCTGTCAAAAAGAATTCACGTGGAAAAAATTTTCAATAGAAGAGACTCAGATGGCACGTTTTCATTTTTGTAGACCTATATGAAATTATAGGTCTACAGAATGGAATTACCCCTTTATATTATTCACCTCACTCTGCATGATTGCACTATAAATTCGTGTATCTCAACTCTTATTTGTCACCACTCTATGTGGCCATGAATAATTTGTTTGTACTATATGATTGAAGACATATTGAGCACCACAAATTCGATATTTTTTCATGTTCAAGCATCAAATTAAAAATCAAATAAAAATGACACATATAATTTTGTAATCATTAATGTTTTGGGGGATTTACATACAGAACACTGAATTCATCACAAATTACATATTTCACCATCTTTTAGTAAATATTACACATATATATCACACAGACTAAAAGATAGTGAAATGCGTAATTTGTGATAAATTCAGTGTTCTGTATGTAAATCCCCTGATGTTTTTATATAGAGATTTTTACCCGTATGACACAAAAAACATCAATATTTACTTATTAGACACCCTAAAGTTAAATATTACATGACACACACTTATTTATTTTAATTTTACAACCAACACACCCTAGTTAAAAATCTTACATTTTATTAAGTAAAGCATACTATAAATTATGTTTTAACTTAAAATAAAAGTTCATAAGAATAAAATCTAACTCTCGGTGCACCTTAACTTAAATCTTACATGGTTAAAAAACCATTTTTAAATCTATTATTTATGTAGAATATTTTAATCTAATCGTTAGATGCTCATCTTAACGATTAGATTAATTTAAGATACAAAAGGGTTAGATTTTATTCCCATGAACCTATTAAGTTAAAACATAATTTAAGTATTGTTTACTTAAATAAAATGTAAGGATTTTTAACTAGGGTGTGTTGGTTGTAAAATTAAAATAAATAATGTGTTGTCATGTAATATTTAACTTTACGGTGTCCAATAAGTAAATATTTGAAGTTTTTTGGTGTCATACGGGTAAAAACCCCTTCATTAGAGATTTTTACCCGTATGACACAAAAACCCTAAACCCATAAACCCTAAACCCTAAACCCTAACCCCCTAAACCTTAAACCCTAAACCCTAAACCCTAAACCATAAACCCTAAAAAACTATTTAAATTATTATTTATAGTAGATATTTTAAATCTAATCGTTAGTGCTCATCTTAACGATTAGATTTAATTTAAGATAAAAAGGGGTTAGATTCTATATCTAATGAACCTTATTTAAGTTAAAACATAACTTAAGTATGGTTTACTTAAATAAAATGTAAGGATTTTTTAACTAAGGCGTGTTGGTTGTAAAATTAAAATAAATAAGTGTGTGTCATGTAATATTTAACTTTAGGGTATCTAATAAGTAAATATTGAAGCTTTTTGTGTCATAAAAACCCCTTTTATATATTATGAAATTGATTTAGACTGTCTCTTTGTGATTTGAAAAATTATAGGACCACAGCCATTAATTTTTTCACCTTTAAAAAGCACTAAAATGAGGTGTGTGATTTCCTCTTTATATTTTATGGCTTGCAGGTTATTCAGTTCAACACTTTCACTGTTGTTCTTTCTTCTTCTTCTTCCGATGCCAACCTCCTGCTGAAACTTCTCTTTCATGACATGATTGAGGAGGAATAATTTAATGGGAAGTTGCAACCACATGTATTATGACTGTATCTTTCATCTTTGGATGAGTTATCTCTTTTGCCGCAAAGTTATTTTCGAGGACGAGAACGATTCAAGCTCAAGTCATGCGCGGTTGGCCGGCCCGTTGATTTACAGATAGGCTCGAGCTCGACCTCGGAGCGGGCTCGGCCTGACAAAGTAGTCGGCTTTCAGTTGAATGTCAGCTCAATTTGGTTGAAGAGAAGAAAAAAAATAGTATCTAAAAGTTATTTTCGCGGACGAGAACGATTCAAGCTCAAGTCATGCGCGGTTGGGCCGGCCCGTTGATTTACAGATAGGCTCGAGCTCGACCTCGGGGTGGGCTCGGCCTGACAAGTAGTCGGCTTTCAGTTGAATGTCAGCTCAATTTGGTTGAAGAGAAGAAAAAAAATAGTATCTAAAAGTTATTTTCGCGAACGAGAACGATTCAAGCTCAAGTCATGCGCGGTTGGGCCGGCCCGTTGATTTACAGATAGGCTCGAGCTCGACCTCGGAGTGGGCTCGGCCTGACAAAGTAGTCGGCTTTCAGTTGAATGTCAGCTCAATTTAGTTGGAGAGAAAAAAAATTAGTTTCTAAAAGTTGTATTATTTTATAAAAATATATATGTGTATGATGTGAAATAATTAAGGTGAGTTATATAGTTATGTTAAAATAATTTGTATTGGATGTGAAATAAATTTGGTTGATTTATTCAGAATTATATTAAATTTCAAATTAATAAAGTTGTTATAATATTAGAGTTTGAGTAAAATGAGATGTAAAATAAATTTTATCTGTTTAAAATAAAATAAAATTTTTTGTAATGACTAAAATATTAGTTTGTTTAATTGAAAATTATATAAAATATAAAATTAAATTAATTATTATATTAAATTTTATATAAGAAGTGAATAAAAAGTGAATTTTTTATATTAAAATATGTGTAAAATATAATAAAGTATTTATTTATTAATAATATTATTATTTTAAATAAAATTATTATCTTGATCACATTCTCATCTAAAAGGTGTAGAAATCAAATAGGTCAAGTATGTTTTTTTGAAAATATTAATTTTAATAAGATTAAAATTAAATTTAAATGAAATAATTTTCATTAAAAATTATGAATAACGTAAAATAAAACTAATTATTATATTAAAATTTATAAGAAATATTGTAATATAAAATAATTATTATTTTAGTATAAATATGTATAAAATATAAAATATAAAATATAATTAATTTTTAATATAAATTTTATATATAATTTAATATATATTTTTAATCTGGCTAAACAAATAGCTACTCCTTATCTTGGTTTTGAGATAGTGATACCCACAAACACATCTAATCAAACCCCGAAAATAATAAATAATTACCCTGAATAAAAATTTGAATTATTTATGTTTTAAAAATATAAAAAATTGAATTATTTATGTTTTAAAAATATAAAAAATTGAGTGAATTACATAAATATATGTATAGTGCACATTAATTAAAAGAGAGATGACATCCATCTTGTGAATATGTCTATTTCAAATAGTTCAGATAATATTAATAATGATACAAATAATAATAATAATAATAACAATAATAATATTAACAATAAATTAAAATTTTATCTTAGTTCATAATAATTACATAAATTTTTTATTTTTATTTCATCTACTAAATAATAAATCTTTATTTACAATTCTTATCATATTTTTTCTTTCTCGTCCTCATTTTACATGATTAAGATGTAATAATATAATTTTTTTTATTGGAGATTTATCGATATATGATTTCTATATTCGAAAAATCTAAATTGACTATCTCTAATCTTATCTTCAATTGAAGTCATTTTAATTTTCTTACAGATATATTCATTTCTCATCTTATTCTTTCGCATATACCTGCTCATTCATCTTTACATACTCATTTTTACGTTACTTACTTTATTTTTATTTTTCTATTTTGTAAGCTGACATTCAGCACTATATAACATCACTAGAGTTACAACTGTTCTATAAAATTTATCTTTAAATTTAAATAAATAAAAATAATATTAATAATGATAATTATATCAAAATCTTGTTCTTAGGGAGTTTAATTTAAGTGATTTTATAGGTAAAATTAAATTGTTTTAGTAATTATTTGTCAAATTGGATAAAAATTTATTACAAATACATAAAGTATATATGACTTAATAACTTAAGTTAGATTTATTTGAGAAATAAATATATCAGCTGAGCAAAATATTTAATTTATAATTTAAATAGTATCATATATGCATAATAAATTTTCTTATTTTTTAATTTAATTGTAATTTGTAAAAAGATTTTCTTACTAATTTTAACGGGCCCCTCAAAAAACTCCAATCAGCCCAAACACAAACTTCGCAGTATTATTACCACTGCCGACGTGGTGCACCTGATGCATAATGTTACTTTCGATCAGTTAACTCCACGTGTCACAGTTTAATTTTTTTTTAGTTGGGAAACAGTGACCCACATAACCATGAGGTTCATGTGGGAAAATCACAAATTCTTTTTCAAAAATAGTAATTAAAATTTTCCATAAAAAATAGTAATAAAATATGAATTTACTGTTTTAATTCCCTTCTCAAGACATATCTAAAGGCATGCTTTATCATTTTTAAAATATAAATAATTTAAAATAAATAAATTAATATTTGACAAGAAATAAATTTTTATATCGATTTCAAGGCCCGACTGAAAAAATTTCGAGACTCAATAATCAAAATAATGAATTTTGAAAATTACGAACCTCCCTATTACCCCTAATATCATTGGCCTAAATGATATTTATTATTATTATTTAAATCAATAGAGTTTATATATTCAAATTTATTATTTGCCAATATATAATTTAGGTTTTATTTATTTGGGGATCACCTATTAATCTTGTGATTAAAGTATTTTTATGACAAAAAAAAATTAGATATTTTGTTTGGAAGAAAAATATGAATAAGAAAAATATGAATTAGATATTTCCTTTTTAAATTGTTAGAAATTAAAGATCATATAAATTGGGAATAGGACTACACTTCTCTCTCTAATCGTGAGTAAAAAAAAATAAGATATTGAAATCTCATCTCAACAATAGATCTGTATTTTTCAAATACATTAATTATTTTGTATAAATTTTTTTTCTTTTTATCAAAAAAATTTTAAAGAAAAAAAATTGCTTAGTTTACAAAAATTCATTATATTTTTTTTAAGCTTGCTTATTCGTAGGATTTAATTTGAATGACAAATATGAATATTTTATGTAGTTGAATAATTTAAAATTGCTACGAGAAAATTGATATAAATGACAACATAACATATGTTTAACTTTTCAAGCTATTAATACATAGAATCTTAGCTTATGATTAATGCAAAGATTAATTATGAAAAAAATTAAGGGTATATTTGAAAAAGCATTTTAACAAAAAAAAACACTAATAATACAGTTAAAAACTAAAAAGTGAATTTAAAAAAATAATCTTTTAAAAAGTTTAAATTTTTGAAAAGCTAAAAAGTAATTATAATCAAAAACTTAAATTTTTTTTTTCCAAAAAACTGCTTTAGTTTTCACAAATTAAAAGATAAAACTACTCTAGCTCAATTATTTTATATAATATTAATTAATAATTTTTTATATAAATTAATATAACATATGTGCTAATTATTTAATATTTATTTTTTTATAATAATTCTACACATATTTTTCAAGAATTTATTAATAATATACGTATAATTATTATTTATAAATATAATCGGGATAAAAGTTACAATAAATATTATAAAGACATAAATTATTAGTATATTAATTATTATTTTAATTAAATAAAAATATAATTAAAAATAATTTTTTGCATCTCTAATTTGATCAAAAACATAATTTGACTTTACATTACAGTAATTTTATTAAATAATATTATTTTTGATAATAGCTATTTATAGTGATTTACTAAACAGAAAAAAATAACTTTTTAAATAACTATATTTCATGCATCTATAAAATATAATATTTTTTGAAAAATTAAAATAATGTCAAATAGAGCCTAAGGTTGTATTTGAAAAAACTTTTTAATGAAAAAAAATTCTTTTTTATAAAAATAAAAACTAAAACCTATATTTAGCAAAACCAATTTTTTAAGGCATTTGAGTTTTTAAAAAACGTGCGAAAAAGCTAAAATAAATAGTTTTTCTGAAAAGTATTCCTTTTATAACTAACTAAAATTGAAAATACCATGAAAATTAAATTTTAATAATTATATCGTAATTGTTCTACATAATAAATTATAATATAAATAACATAATAAATATATAACATATATTATGATATGTAAATAAAATTACATAATTATGTATTATAATATTAAATTTTAAGCTTATTATGTTATAATATACTAAATAATATGTTATAAAATGTAATTTATTTATTAATAATATATGTATTTATATATTAATTTTGATTTATAACTTATATAATTTAAATTATTACATAAAAATGCTATAGCAAATATATATATTTTAATTTATAAAATATAAATATAATTATTATGTTTAAAATTCTATTTCTATAATATGTATAATATAAAAAATAATATACATAATAAAATATTAAATTATAAATATAATTATTTTATTATTTGTTAGTAAAATATATAATAATAATCTCCTTATTTATGCATCTAATTTGAGTAAAATTATGAATTTTTTTATATAGTATAGTAGTTTTTCTCAAAAGTAATTTATCAAAATGATAAAATAATTTTATTTAACTGTAATTTTTAATAAAATTGTGAGATAATATTTTTTTTATATAGTTCAATAATGTCAAAAGGAATATAAATATTGCAATTTTTTTATTATTATTGATGAAGAATTAATGTAGCATAGTGGAATTTCAGTCCCATGGCCATGTGGGTAACAGTGGCACCATCTTAGCCAAGAGGACCATCATTTGGAGCTCAATTATAGAGCACAATGTCCAACATTTGACTCAATACCCTACATTAAAGTGAGCCTGGACCCAATCCAAGTTTGAGCCTGATCTTTGTTGGCCCACATATCACACTCCCACTTTATATTTTATGGATAAATCAAAATTTTATCTTTATGATTCTATGAAATTACCTCTATGATCATATTGTTTGATAATTAAAAATTAACTTGATTTAAATTTTAACAGACATATCACATTGCACATAAAATTTAATATTAAAAATTAACTTTATTTTACATCCTACACTAAAATACTTGATTTGAATATTTTGTTCTAGGATGTGAAATAAAGTATATATTTTTATTAACAATTATTGAGTATGTGAAGTAAAATAATATTTTTTTTATATTATAATTTGTGTAGAATGATTAAAAAATTTTATTTATTATTATTATTATTATTATTATTAAATTAGTATTATTTTAGTGCTGATTTGGTCCTAAATAAAATCTACAGAGCTCATTATCCTCCAAATATTGTGACAGTATCTGAAGGTCGAGTCTGGCAGACTTAAAGTTTTATATTATAGATTTGTAAATTATACATGATAGGATATGATTCAAAAAATATACTTTTTTTAAAAATTTTTTCATATAATATATATAATTTTATAAGATTAATTTAACATGATATGTATAACATTTTGTTTATAACAGTAAAATATGCATGTAATTTATCATGATTAAGTTGTAATCTATGTAAATCATTTATTAATTTAAATTATAATGTAAAGATCAGTAGAGCAATTATCTGCTAGTTAATTATTATTAATTAAACGATGACCATGCATTGCAAGTAAATTAATGAAAGGAAGGTTTGCCGGCCTTCTCATCTAGCTCACTCTGTTAGGAGAGCTCATCACGTCACTTTTTAATACACCAATTAAATGCTGACAGCTGGCAACGGGCGGCCCACTGCAGCTGGGTTCGAAGATCGATGTGCTTGTTATAAGTATAAAAATGATTATTATAGACATAAATAAATATAAATAAACATCTTTATGGCTATAACAAATACCTTTATATTTATAATAAGCACATCAATCTCCGAACCCAGCTGCAGTGGGCCGCCTGCTGTCAGCTGTCGCCATTTAATTAGTGTATGAAAAAGTGAAGTGGCAAGCTCTCCGAACTCAATAATTTTTCCACATATGAATGAACACAACCACTCAAGTCGCGCCAACGGTCGATCCTGCGGAAATGAGTCACCTACTTAAAAAAAATGGCAGTTCAAAAAAAGATGAGGTCGGTAGTCATGTACTAATCTAATATATTTTAAAAAAATAAATAAATAAACTTATGATTTTATAGAAGTACAAATATAATTATTTCTTATTTTAATTCAGCGAAGGAGTGCAAAAAAATATATCACTGATGGCAAACATCTATTTCTTATTTTTGATATATAAAGTTTTTTTTGCATGGAATACAATTTCATACTCTGACATGAACCACAAAAAAATGCAGTCATGAATGTTAATTAATGTTATACAATTTAAAAAATTATAAATATTTCATAAGATGAGTGTTTATCTAATCAATGAATATTCTATATATAATGGCGTTTCGATGGAGATGAATTCACATTCTCGTATAATTTCATCTCTACTAATCGCCTTATGCAAAGTTCTAAATTTCATATTCATATACGATTCCGTGCAGAATGCATGATTTCGTAAAAAATTGTATCATTACTTCGTGTCGGTGTGTTGTTAATTTTAAACTGTTGTTCATTTTTTTTTTCAAATTTTCTGCCAAAATGGACTAGTGGACATCATTTTGAAGATTATTAATGAGCAAAGTTATGTTTATGAAGTTAATTTTGTCAATAATATTGTTATTAAAAAATAAAATAAGCATGATTTCGTGTACCATTAATAATATTTAAAGTTAATGAATTAAATTTTTTTTAATATACCCCTAAAATAATACAATACAAAATGCATGTTTATTTAATTACATAAATATAATTTTCTACTGAAATGTGCTACTATATATATATTAATATAAAATAATTTTGTCCAAAAAGCATGCCATGTGATACAAAATCGCATAAAATCTATTATATGTGGTCAACTAAGCTAAATTCTATTTTTTTTTATAGAAAAGATATAGTAAATTATTCATTTAAAAAAAGATTATAATGAGAATTAAATAATGACTAGGATAATGGAGCATGATATCATAATATGCCCTCACCCATAGCATGAATTTATTAAACATTCACTATACTTGCAAGATATTAATATAATTAAGAGTTGAAATTAAAATTAAATATTTAACTTGAGAAACATTGATCATCAATTGTTAATCACATCTTGATCCAAAATTTCAAGTTCATAAATAATTTAATTTTAAGTATATCATAAATATATACATATAGTAAATGAAGAAATGAGATAAAAAAATAATGAAAAAAGTGCAAAAAAAAAAATATATATATATATATATATATATTTATAGATATTATAGTATTATATATAAATAAAATAAAATTTATATATATAACTATTATACCATACATAACATCACACTCATATCATTTCTTTTTCTATTATTTTTCTGTGAAAAAAAAATTGAAGGAATGAAAATATGACAATAAATTTTCCAAACTAAAATTTGCTAATTCCAATAATATAATCTTGTATAGTTCAAAATGCGACTTAAAATTTTAGATATTATATTTTTTTGTTTCGATTCATGCGATTTATAATTTAATTTTATGGAACAATTGCATGTAAATAATATTTAAAAAAAATTAGCATGAAGATAATTATCACAAATTTAAAATCCATAATTTTTTTATGAGGCATGAATAACTAATCATGTAGGCAACAAGTTAATGACCATGCAATAATAATTATAAATGCTAATTAAATTTTATATAACAAATATTGGTTGAATTTATTAGTGTAAAAATTTGTTAAATATGCTTATTAGTTACATTTAGATCCCTGAGGTTCTGTTTGATTAGAGATTATTTTGGCTATGGCTATTTTATTAAAAAATTCTCATTTTTCACTATCAAGACATAAATTTTAATATATGAAATTCACTTTTTATTATATTTTATATAATTTTTTACACATTATATTTAATTTTTTTTTAATAAAATAATTGAAGGTTATTGAAAGGTATATTGGCCATGGCCTCCAACTAAATATGGCCTCAAGGTTAGGCTTCATTTGATTAATTGGAGCATTGATATTTTATTTTAATATTAAGAATTATGTAAAATATAAAATAATATTAATTTTAATAGTAAAATTTGTATTCAACATAAAAAATTAATATTTAAAATTAAAATTTATATTAAATATGAAATAAAATTAGAATTTGTAGTATTGAATGTGAGACATGAACCAAATCAGTGTATATTAATATATATCACGTAAGTCTATATTTTAAATTTTGTAACATCCCAATCCTTAAATTACATTAATAATTATATCAATAAGATCCCTTTATTGTTTTTTATATTAAATTTTAGTAAATTATTATTTTAGTAATATTAATCATTAATATTATTTCTCAATTGACATGATTTTATCTCCAGTGTCTCCCACTGAGAAATGATATGCAGCATTTGGGGAAGGTTTTATTCCCATGTGTGTCTTGAGGGTAGTCCCCCATTTTCAATCTTTCAATCGACTTAAAACATTAAAAACTTCGTCCGTTGTTTCTAGTTCTTTCCCGCGTTGGCATGGGAAATCGTGCTCGTAAAAATAAATCAAAATTTTTTACGATAACTTTTCGATAAGATCAAAACGCACAAGAGTATATACGCAAAAAATATCTTTTTATAACAACTTCGTGTACCTTGAAGATAAAATATAATGAACTATTATATTTTCAAAAACTTAATGTGAAAACACTTATTCTCGTGATTATCACAGGCCGAATAACAACTTTGTGTAGACTTTATGAAAGATTTGTCTTAGTAATAATAGAATTTAGTTAGAACACTCGATGAGCACTAGGGATATCATTATAAGTAAACTGGTTTGAGCTTGAGTCAGTCAGAATTGAATTAAGGTAGAGTTTATTTCAATATTACTTTAACATTATATCATATTATGTAGATGCATAATATTTAGATGTCATCTTAGTAGTATTAATTTTATAATTTTTTAAAAAACTATCTAAACATATTATTAAATTAAATAATAATTATTTCTAAATAATATTATATAACATCAAGATAGTATTGAATCAAATGCCACCAAAATTAAATTATAATTAAATGTGTTTGAATTTTTGGTCAACCTAGAGGTCAACTGTAATGGTCAACTCATGACAGAGCCTTCTAATTGCTATTTTGAGTACAAATATTTGACATGCCTAGTGTCAAAAAACTTGAAATTAAAAAATAATAATAATATTTTATATTTTATTTTATATAATACATATTATTAAATATAAAAAAATTATTTTATTTTGTATATATCCTACACAAATTATAACTTTAAAAATTAATTTTATTTTACATTCAACATAATATTTAATAATAAAATATCTTTATTTCACATCATCATATTAAAATAAATTTTTTTATCTTTTTATTTCAAAAAACTTAAAATACCTCAAAATTAAATCCCAACTAAGCATTTGGTTTAATTACTATTATCTTTTATTATGCAAAAAAATAAACTACCATCTTGTATTTGTTTTACTTCCTATAAAGTTGGAAGAAAACCTATAATTTGGTGATAAGAGAATATTTATGATTTGATCCCTACATTATAATATGTTTGGAAGAAAACCTTAAAATACGTTTCGTTCAAGCCTTTTTTTAGACATAAGAAAACAAATTTAGTTTTCAGTTTAATGAGAGAGAAATTAATTTTAATATTAGAAAGTATGTAAAATGTGAAATATTTTCAATTCTAATATTCATATTTATATTGGATATGAAATAAAGTTGATTTTTATAGTTGAAATTTATGCTGGGTAAAAAAATTGCCTCGAACCAAATGAGACCTAAGAGCTTATTTGACATCCCGTTATAAACTTTGAAAATACAAAAAAATCAGAATAGTTCTTTCCGTATATAAAATTTAAAATATTAAATTAATTTTATCACATCTTACATACTTTTTAATGTAAAAAATCTACTTTATTTTACATCTTATATTATTTTAATATACCAATCAATTTTATTTCACATTTCATACATTTTTTTTAGATTCATTTCTTACATAAGTTTTAATTATAAATAACTTTATTGTTCATCGTACATATATCTAAAGACAAGCTCAAAATTTTTATAATAAAATCAAACTAGTCTTTTTACCAAATAAGCCTAAGTATCGAGAGGGCCTCTTCTAAGGTTTGAGCTAAAGGAGAATTAAATCGATCTCCCATTATGTAAGAAAGGTGCCTAATTTTTGACATAAAAAGGAGCGACGAAAATGAAATTGATTTACGTTCGGCAGACAAACGCCAAAGGAGTGGAGTTACTCAAGTAAACCTCAAGAGTTTGTTTGTTTATAAAGTTAAATTTAACAAGATTAAAATTAAATTTAAATAAAATTTTTTTTTATTAAAAGTTGCGAATAATGTGAAATAAAATTAGTTATTATGTTCTGATATGTGAGAGATGTGATATAAAGTTAGTTAGTGGCTTCATTTATTTCGAGATTTTTTTTAGCTCAACACAAATTTCAACTATAAAAATCAACTTTATTACACATCTAACACAAATATAAATCTTAAAATTAATTTTATTTCACATCTTATGTATTTTTTAATATTAAAATAAATTTCTTTGATATTAGATTTTAAAAATAAATTAATTTTTTTTCTTTTATCTAAAAAAAATTCGAACCAAATGAGGTCATCATGTTAGAATATGTGAAGAATGCGATATAAGTTAGTTATTATTTTAGTAATATATGTAGAATGTGAAATAAAGTTAATTTTTAATATTTTATATGTGATGTGATATGTCTGATTAAAATTAAATCAGATTAATTTTCAACGGCCTAACAAACATGACCTTGAAATTTCTTTACACAAAATATATATATATATATATATATAACTAAATTGTTATTTACATGTATCATAAAATCAATAATTATTTTTTAAATAACATAACATAACATCAAAATAATATTAAATTAAATATTTTTATGATAAAAAATTATATCTAATTAAAATATCATTATAATAAATGCTTTTAAAAATAAACGAACTTGCATAAAGATAGAAATCCACACAACTTTATGTAGCTAATTAAACAAAAATGTTTGGTGGAAAAAAAATCATAAATTGTCCAAATAATTTTAGGATAGTGATATTGAGCATTATTATGATCATAATGAGCTCCTCCTTGAGTCCCTTTCATGAGAAACTAAGGTAATAAATATTTGGGGAAGGTTGTTATTAGATTTTATTTATTTTTATCAAACTAATGAAGCACTCGTAATATAAAGATCAATGTGTAGTCGTAGTTGCAAACTTTTAGTCCGAAAATTATTTTGAATTTTTGACATGTTACAATCATTTAGTAGCAAGAATGTAAAGAAAAGTATTGATCAAAAATATTGGACGATTAAAATAGAAAGATACTGTTGATGCAAAAAATGCACCATCACAGAGAAATGAGACGACGATTTTTACGTGGAAACCCGAGTGTCCGGGGGAAAAACCACGACGCCGTCCAGGCGATTTGAATCCACTAATTCCATCTCCTCTTACAAAGCTTGAGGGTCTCTCATGGGAGACCAAAAGAGTAAAGAGAGAGAGAGAGGGAGGAGAAAAGAGTGGCCTCCTGTGAGAAGCCTGAGTCCCCTTTTTATAGCCTGAGGAGAGAGGGTACAATAGTAGTCTGTCACATTGACACCTATTCTTACAAAGGACGATTAGGGAGTGGACTCCCATACTGTCTTAAATGCTGAGTTGACATAGTAGTACGGAGGGTACGATTTTGTGATATCTCTTTGAGCTGCTCTTCGACGTGGGGGCCCTGCTCTTCGACGTGGGGCTGCTGTTGAGCAGCTCTTCGACGTGGGACTGCTGTTGAGAAGCTCTTCGACGTGGGGCTCCAGTTGAGCTGCTCTTCTTTTCGACTTGGGGCTGCCGTTGGGCTGCTGTTAGGTGAGGGCCGCCGTTGGCTGCTCTTAGGGCGAGTGGGGGGGCCGCCGTTGGGCAGCTCTTAGGCGAGGGCCGCCGTTGGGCTGCTGTTCGGCGAGGGGCCGCCGTTGGGTGCTCTTAGGCGAGGGCCGCCGTTTGGGCTGCTCTTAGGCGAGGGGACCGCGTTGGGCTGCTGTTCAGGCAAGGGGCCGTCGTGTGGGCTGCTCTTACGGAGGGCTGCGTTGGCAGCTCTAGCGAGGGGCCGCCGTTGGGCAGCTCTTAGGCGAGGGGCCGCCGTTGGGCTGCTGTTCGGCGAGGGGCCGCCGTTGGGCAGCTCTTAGGCGAGGGGCCGCCGTTGGGCTGCTCTTAGGCGAGGGGCTGCCGTTGGGCTGCTCTTAGGCGAGGGGTCGCCGTTGGGCAGCTGTTAGACGAGGGGCCGCCGTTGGGCTGCTCTTAGGCGAGGGGTGTTAGAGAAGGTTCTAACAGATACGTTATAACGAAAACATCGAAAAACAAAAATTTACGAATAATTAATAAAGCATTAGTGTTAACATCTTAATCACGTGTAAAACCAACTATTTCAGATGAGCTTTGAAGTCTTTCTGTTTATTAGATAGTAAGGCTGTTAATTTTGCTCGAAGATTGAAAATTGCTAAAAAATTTGAATCGAATCGAGCTAGATTAGATCTAAATAAGCCGACTAACGAGCTGTTTTTTTTTTTTGCTTGAAAATTTTATCAATATTCCAATCTTGAGCCGGCATACGATTGGATTGAGATAGCTCGAAATCGGATCGATTAAAAAAATAAAAATATTATGTATGTATATTTTTATATATGTAACTAAATTTAGTATGTAGTTTTTTTAGTAGCCTGCTGGAAGACTTCATTAGACTTTCATTAGAAATTTCTCTATAATTATTTAAATCATATTTATTGTAAATTTATTTTTATCTTTAAATAATAGATCAAAGCGAATGATCGTAATTTAAGCTGATTGAATGAACAAATATATTTATACATAATATTTGAATAAAAAATCAAAAATTAATCGAAAGTCGAATCGATTTTTGCTCGGATCGAACTCTCCTCGTTCATTCTCTGGATCGAATCAAAATTTTTTAATTCAATCTTGAGCCGAGATCAGATCGTCTCGAAATCGAATCGTTAACCGCCCTATCTAATAGAGATTAATTACACGGATTAAAGTATGAATGCGAACAATATAACAGTGCAGACATAAATTTACATTTTTTAAAATATTTTTGCATAAGAAAAATAGAAAAAATAATTTAGGCATAAATGCAATATGTAAATATAATTATTTTAGTCACAATTTTGCCCATCACTTAAAATGGATTTTTAGCAAGAAATGAAATGTGAAAAATAGCTATTTAGGTTTATTTAAATGATTCAATGAACTATTTGGATGTAATTCAAATAATTTAGAACTTACAGATTAATTTGAAATATATTTCAAACTGTAATAAATCATAAGAAATTAAAATATTTTGATGAGAATTGGACTCGAGGATTTTCGACATTCATCCTTTCAATCAGTAGGACTTTTTAGACTCGTTTGGTTTGAACTTTTTTTTACTCAATATAAATTCTAAGTGTAAAACTCAATTTTATTTCACATCTAATATAAAAACAAATATTAGAACTTTTTTTTTTTATATTTTATGTTTTTTAAATATTAAACTAAATTTATTTCATATTAAATGTATAAGATAAAATATTTTTTTTCTTATCTAAAATATATTAAATTTATCAAATATATTATTATTACTATTAAACAGTAAAATTCTAAAGAATTTCTTGTGTAATCATAAACCTGCAAAATTATTATATCTTCTCCATTTCAACATATAACTGAAAGATATAATTATTTACGGGTAGCTGTTTTTTAATTGTCATATTATAATTTTACAGGAATATCACCTACTTTTTCTAACTGTAAAATAGCTAACGCTTTAATTTATCATATCCAGATCGATGATGTCAACAAGTACATTAGTATCAACAATGTCTACTGGAATCATAAAAGACTGCTTAAAAGTATTGGTATTGAGGAGAACAAGTGAAAGGCTCTCTCGAAATGATAAAATAATTTTTCAAATATATATTTTCTGCGATGAGCAAATAAGAAAGTTTATCATTATTAATTTAGTTAATTTACAGCCTTTCTTTTTAAACATTTATATTTTCGATAGAATACAAAATTATTCAAATGCTCTTTATATTTATACAATAATAAGGAAAAGAGATACAAGACATATGTTATGGAAATGACGTTGAAAAGTTTGACAACATACTACTAGAAGGATCAATATATTACATATTAAATGTTATCGTATCTATAATAGATCCACAATATCGAACAACCTCTAATGATAAACAAATCAAATTAACTATAAAAACTGAAGTTATTGAAGCAAAAGGAGACGCAAGTATCGACTTGCCACAAATAAATTACACAAAAATAGGAGATATACAACATGTCGCTCAAAACAGCAACTTACTAAGTACCCTTAAATTCAAATTCCAAAACAAATTTTAGTTATCAAATTTATCATTAAACTCTCTCAATATTTTCGAAATATTATTATACAATGCCTGCAGATATAATCACAGTTGCAATTGAGGTGAAACCGCTTCGAACATTTAGAAAACATACTAATTCTACAGGGGCCGTTTCCGATGTCATTGTAATCGACGAAATGTAATTTTATAAATTTTGGTTAAAATTATCTTCAATACAAACTTTCATAGTAATAATAAAAGTACGATACTTACATTTCAAATATATTAATCAGTTTAAATCCTCTAATTATATCATTTTGGGACGACATTGCAAACACTCAAGCATCACAAATAGCAAAACTGTTGAACAACAAAATGTTCATAATATTAGCAACAAGGCTAAGACAAACTACTTATCGAGGTAAGCTTTCTTACAATTTCAAAATTAGCCTTTTGCAAATTTAAATATAGATTTCTCGCTGTCTACAACATCAACTTCTATTATTCTCATCAACTCAACTATAGTACAAAGTGATGAACTACAAACTTGGTATTTTTTGATTACTTATATGAATTTACAAGTAAAGATAATTTTTATTATATATATTTAACTGTCTATCTTTCTCTCGTTAAGGATAAGTGTTAAATTACAATTTTCAAATATAAAAAATGTACATAACACAAAAAGAGCTTCATCCTTCGACAACATCGTTGTACAACAAACTTCGTTTAATGTTCTGTTGAATGAATGCAATGATGAAACAACAAATGATTGGATTATCCTAAATTATTAATTTTTTTATTTCATTTATATAAATACTCTTTATGATTACATTATTTATTTATTCAGGCAAAAATATATCGAATTAAATTTGAATTGATAACTAATGAGTGAGATTTAACTTGAATTATATTAAACTTAGGTGGAACTGATTCAAATTTGGGTCATATTAATATTATCAGCTTAACGATATTCGATTTTTTTTTTAATATTAGATATGCGAAATATTGAAACCCCCAATAACTTCGATATTTTCTTTTGTAATTAATTTCGTCAATAAAGTATATTTTAAAAAGGGCAAATTACAGTCAGGTCTTTGAGTTTAAGGGTTATTATCACATAGATCCACATTTTTTAAATATATCATCAGGGTCCCTAAGTTTTCAAGAATTATCATTTGGGTTTTTTTTTATTTTTTTATTATTAAAAAATATAAAAATTGTCATTATACCCTTACCCTCCCTCTCTCCACCAAATCCGGCAGTCCGCGCCGTCACCGGGGCGCCGCCGCCCTCCTCCGGCGGCCTCGCGCGGCCGCACGACCCCGCCGGCGACCGCGCGGCCGACGAGGCAGTCGGGCCTCCGGCGGTGTTTGTGCGGCCACACGAGGCCGCCTGCAGGGTCGTGGGCCGCGCGAGGCCGCTGGAGGCGGCGCGGTGACGGCACGGCCGGCGGATCTGGTGGAGAGAGGTAGGGTAAGAGTATAATGGTAATTTTTATATTTTTCAATAATAAAAATTAAAAAAGGACTCAGATGATAATTTTTGAAAACATATAGCCCCGATGATAAATTTAAAAAATATGGACCTGTGTATAATAACCCTTAAACGCAGGGACCTGGGTGTAATTTGTCCTTTTAAAAATGTACCGGAATCCAACCAAAACCACATCTTATGAACGGTTGGATACCTGCCACGTAGATACCAAGCGATTCATCGAGAATTACGAACGCGAGCCTTTTCGTTCCATCTGTCCACTCGTTGACAGCAGTCAAATCACTGCCCGCGCTGGGCGGTCGCACGAGATTTTGAACTCCGCCGACTATAGTTCGCCACGTGGCATTCATTATTTTTCTTCCTTTACGTACCGCCTTCCCACTGACGCAGCTAAACATCCTCGGCCCGCAGAATCCCGCCACGTGTACTTGGAAGTAAAGGGTGAGAGCGCCACCTCCACCAGCGAAAATCAGGTCAAGTTCGCTTAACTTGATCTCCATATTTTAAATATGAATAATATATTTAATTATTCATTATCATTATCATAATCATAAAAAAATTATTTATTATTATTAATTAATTATTTAATTTTTTAATGTTAAAAATTTAGAATTATAATATTTAAAACTCCACATAAATATGACTTGTAATTTTCTGTGCATAATAAACTCAATCAAAATTTTTAATAGAGATTTTTTTTTTTACAAAGAGTTTTTAATTATTAGAATATTTAAGTTGACTCGATTAAAACTCAAGTTAGATAGTAGTTTCACGAGCTAGCTTGATCTTAAATTGAATTGTTCAGCATAAACTCAGATTGTTCTCACGACTATCTGAAAATTTACTTCGTAGAGCATTAATATGAAAGAATGCACTCTGAAACGTAATGTCTAAAACTATAAGAAGATAATAAATGAATGGCAAAATTAATTTTATTATTGATTTAATAGCTCGAATGTTTAGTTGCATTTTTTTTTCAAATTAAAGGAATAGATTTATAATTTATCCTTAATATAATATATATTATGAAAAATAATTTTTCTCTAATATCTTATAGTTTGAGATACCTTTAAAAATAGATATACATATTTTCAAATTCTTTAAATGGAATTTTTATAATTTATTGTATTTTCCGTTAAGGCCACTTAAATATTCACTTATTAAAATTTAAAGTCATTTACCCTCAAATTACAAGTAAAATTAATCCGTCATCACTATGTAATAAATTAACCTGTAATATCATGTAATTCAAATATAGTGATATTTATCCACTGTATATTTAAAAAATTGCGTGACTTAAATATTTTTTAGGAGGTCATCCATCTCAATATTATTTAAACCCAAACACACTTAACTATAGAATTTTTTATCATTAGCTTTACATTTTTGCCCCAAAATAAGCCTCTTTTATTTGAGATTATGTTATTTATTTATATAGTTCAGGATCTTTGCCTTTTTTTAATATGGAACAATTTATTTTTTTGCTTCTTTCACTACTTTTATCTTAGTGTCTGGTTTGGCTTTGATATTATATTGTAACATCCTATGATCCAAATTAATGTAGAGGTATTATTCGCTTTGACTTTAAAAAACTGAGTGACTTGAGTACTTCCTAGGAGGTCACTTATCCCACAATTACCTAGCCCAAACATGTTAAATCACATAATTTTTTATGATTAACCTCACATTTTTGCCTTAAAAAGCTCCTATACCATTTGAGATTACGCTATCTACTTATACAACTCAGTATTTTCTCCCTTTTTAATATGAAATAATTCATTCATTTGCCTTTCTTACTACTTTTTATCGATTTATAAGTCTGACAAGAGCCACACTTTGTTTTAATTATTTCTTTCTCTTAGGACATCACCCGAAGATCACTCCTCACCTTTTTCAACTATGGAAGTCACACAATCAATCTATAGAAAGAGATTCCATTCGATCAAAAAAATTGTGCAAGAATTTTTTTTTTAAAAAAATTTATTGCAATTTTTTGAGTCATATAATATCAAAATAACATTGAATAAAATAGTATACCCTTAATCTATTTTATATGGTGTTCTAGAGACTAGATTAAGTATTTGGCGAGGTATAGTCATCTATTTAGCATGATTTAAAATTAAATAATAATTAATAATTTTAATAAAATTAAAATAATGGATGAAATTTATGAAATCCCTCCACCATCCGGTTCATCTCTAGACCGGAACCGGTTCACCTAAACCAATCTCCTCCCGCTATATAATGCCCTGCATCTTCTTCTTCCTCGTTGGTCCTCCCTCCTCCTCGAAGCCCCAGGCCTCCGTTAATCTCTCCCTTAGCTCCCATTATCAGATTCCACAGAACGATGGGGAACGCCGGCGCCGACGTGGATTTCGCAGTCGGTATGGGCGGGGCGGAGTGCTCCCCCCACAGCGTTCCGGTGCCACCGGCGCGGCCGTTCCTGGATACCTTCCGTGAGAATCTGAAGGAAACCTTCTTCCCCGACGACCCCTTCCGGCAGTTCCGGCTGGAGAAGGGCGGCCGGCGGTTCGTCCGTGCTCTCCAGTACGTCCTCCCCATCCTCGACTGGGCTCCCAGCTACACTTTCACCTTCTTCCGGGCCGACCTCATCGCCGGAATCACCATCGCCAGCCTTGCCATCCCGCAGGGCATCAGCTACGCTAAGCTCGCAAATCTCCCCCCAATTCTCGGCCTCTGTAAGAGAGAGATTGAATAGATTCAAACCCTGTTTTTCTCAGAGCTTTTTTTATTACGTACCGTACTGTATTATCTCGTAATCTACGTATTATTTATTTTAATTTTAAAAAACATAATTTTTAATATTTTATAAGAAATTATATATTTTAATACTACTCAAACTTAAATATGCTCTAAAAGAGATTCAAATATATCAAAAAAAATAATGTATATCATTTTCGTGTCACTCAGTTAATAAAATCTAAATTACAAAATATATATATTTGACTAGAGATGTAATATAGAAGTTGTAAGTATAATATATATATATATGTATAAATAATTAAAAAATAAAAAAATGATAATATATAGCATAGTTGGTCATATATATGTGAATTTATTATTTGATAAATTACATTTAATTCAAAATTCACTCAAAATTTGAAAAGCTTTGATTATTGTTTTCAACCTTTTTTTTAATACTAAGAACAAATAGCATGATTGATCTAGCGTAATTCTTTATGTACAGATTCTAGCTTTGTGCCGCCACTGATTTATGCCATGATGGGAAGCTCAAAGGACCTCGCAGTGGGGACGATGGCAGTGCCGTCACTATTGATGGCATCGATGTTGGGAAAGGAGGTGTCGGCGGCAACAGAGCCGACCACCTACCTCCACTTGGCCTTCACCGCCACCTTCTTTGCTGGTGCCCTACAAGCGTCTCTCGGCTTGCTGAGGTACAGAATTGAACTAGTCACCTTTTGTTAGATCAAAAAATTGATGTTCTTTTACATTATTTTTTTACAACATTCTCGTTAAAAATTGACTTATAACTTACAGTTTATATTGCATTTTAGCACTTAATAACAAAAAAATAAATAATTAATATGTAAATAAAATGTTTGAATGAACTTCTTATGCAGGTTAGGGTTTATAGTTGATTTCTTATCTCATGCCACAATAGTGGGGTTCATGGGGGGAGCAGCAACTGTGGTTTGCCTCCAGCAGCTCAAGGGGATCATGGGGCTCGACCACTTCACTACTTCCACTGATCTAATCTCCGTTCTCGAGTCGGTGTTCAACCAAATTCATCAGGTTTGAGTTCTTCACTTAACGCGAAAAAAAGAAGATAATCGAATTTGGTTCGAGTCATTAAATTTTATGTAGTTATTTTTCATTGTTTTTTTCTAACATAAATTCAAAATAGTAATTGTCATCATTTATTGAATTAAAAATATAATATCATAAACATATATTATAAATAATAAAATATTTAAAAAATTTACATGCCAGCCAAATTTTATTGCATATTTTTCACTAGTTTAAATATTTGCAGTTTGTATTTCATTCTTCTCTATTAATGAATTCATTTTTTATTTACATTTTTTCTTATAAGTGAAATCATGCTTTGCTTCTCTTTATTTATTTTTTAATTTTTTTTTTATATATTTTCACTTGACTTTTTATACATTCATATATATATATATATAATGTAATATTTCTTTCTAAAGTGATCAATATATTTTTTTGTAACGCTTAATTACATATTTAATTTTAAAAATATATTAATATATATTTTCTATCTCGTGAAATATTATATAGTTGGAAGACATGGAGATGAGTTATTTTGAATTAATTGTCATATTTCTCTAGATATGAACAACTGAAAGTCAGATTTGATTCAACGGCCAGCACGGATTAATTGTCCATAACTACAACTCAGCCGGCATATTATTAATTAATAAATTTTTTAAATTAAAAAACCATTAAAATTTTGTTTTTATGTTCCATCTCAAACTTCAATGACGATTACTAAATACTAATGTATAATTACGACAAACTCATTTATTTTATCATTTAAATGAATACTACGAAGTTTAGCATGACAAAAAAAAGAAATAATTATAATGTTAATTGAATTAATGAGATTGGATAACAGTGTTCTTGATTCTCCATAATTTGTATATACATTAAATTTAATATATATATATATATATATATACATAAATAAAAAAAGATGTCAAATTAAATAAATTTTAAATCTTGCTTATGGCCCTATGCACACTTTATTTGTGGCCTACCTATATATTTCATCATGTGCTTTGCATGTAACCAAAGTTATCAATTTTTTTTTATTTTTTATTTTTTATTTTTTGTAACCAAAGTTATCAATGCTGCTCTATTAAATTAATTATGGATGCCAAAATTTCAATAATGGTCTTGTAAAATTAATTAATTAATAATATATAATCATGCAACGTGGCACTGATTATAGTCTTAAGAAGTGATATTATGGATTCAACTAGCTCAAAGTTTGGCCAGCCAATAGAGAGCCTCCATGTCAGCACTGAGTGGGCCCATTACTGATGTGGCGCGCCCTCATTGGCTGAGTTGGCTGGCCAAAAATGAATATAACTTTCATAGGAAGTGGACAAAATGGCCTTCACGGGCAGCATTTAGTCTGGGGCTAGGCAGCAGCTTTAGTTAGTGAATTATTTCAATCTGATTAATTTAATATCTTGTGCTTTAAATTTGATATTTTTCTTAAAAAAAAAATTTACACTTAACATAGTGTAAATATTATATCACGGTCAAAATTATTTTTTTATATTAAAATTTAGCGTCTATTATTATAAAAGTACCTACAATCTACTCATATATTTTAAATTTATTTGTAGGATTTTTTTAGTTAATTAAAGTTAAATAAATAAACTAAAATCCAATTGCACGGATAATTAGTAAGACCGATATGAATTTTGATGATCTCCTTTTCTTGTAGTGGAGGTGGGAAAGTGTGGTGCTCGGCTGCGGATTTCTCTCTTTCCTTCTCACCACTCGTGCCTTGGTAAGCATAATATCCTCACGTTAATAAATTCGTAATTTTATAAAATTATTTGTTAGAAACATTCATAAATGTTTCATTTAAACGTCTTTTTACACTAATTTTTGACGTATTGAAAATTACATGTCGTCGATATATACATATCTATATATATATATATAATAAATTTATGGAATTTGAAAAAGTAAGTGGGCTCAACCATTGTAAAGCTGGCTTGGCCACCTTGAGTCACATTGGGCTTCACATAATCTTGGCAAGTTCTTCTTGGTTTCATGCTCTCTCTTGTAGTCATATTCCATGTGATCTTCTAGCTAGTTGTTGTTTAATTTTACATGAAAATTTCTAAATATTTTGTTAACTAAAGATGTTTAACTTATTATAATTATTGAAGCATTATTGTTTTCAATCATGTCATAATAGTTGATTGGTACTGATCATAATCATCTTACAGGCTCATTTATTTTGTGATTTTTTTTACTTAATAGAAATTTTAACTATAAAAATTAACTTTATTTCACATCCAACATAAATATGAATATTAAAATTAAATTTATTTTACATTTTACATACTTTTAAATATTAAATTAAATTTTTTTCTCATTAAATTTATAATATAAAATCTTTTTTTTATCCAAAATTCAACTCCCACGTTAAATAATGTGGCCCTGCTTGGTTGGAGGCCAGATTATAGCCAAAATAGCCTCCAATGACTTTCAAATTTTTTTAGTAAAAAATAATAATAAATTTAAATATAATATGTTAAAAATTATATAGAATATAATATAAAGTGAATGTTTTATATTAAAATTTATATATTGAGAATAAAAAATAAAAAATTATTTTAATAAAATAATTAAAGGTCATTTTGATTATGATTATTGCTAAAATAGCATACAACCAAACAAGGCTTGAGAAGTGACGAATTCAGGATCAAGAAATTAATCAATATAAAGTTGGCTTGATATTTAGCACTCATATATATATATATATATATATAATTTTTATAATTTATGTTTGTATGTTATTTTTATATAAGATTTGTGACTAAATATTTTATATAAATATTTTAATACAAAAATAGGTTGTTAAAAATAGGTTGGTAATTAACTTGAATTTACATAAATTTTAATAAACTCAAATAAAACTACATTTTTGAAAATAATGAAGTTTTTGATTTTAGGTTGAGATGAACTCACTTAGCTTAGACTCAATAATGGCTTCATTAGATATTTTTTTATATATATTTTCTTACAAAATTAAACAATGTGGTTAACTACTTAACCCTTCTCAACCTCACTTTCATTAATCCTCTTAAGTAGTACACCACTTTGTATAAATAAAATTAGATCTATTTTAAGTATATAATAAAAAAAGGATAATTACATATATATATATTACTAAAAATATAATTATTTTATATATTTAATACTGAATTTTTAATATTATATATTTACTCAAAAATTAGATAAAATTTGTAGTTCTGCATAACTCAGACATTTGTAATTTTTATATTAAATATATAAAATAATTAAATTTTGTGATAATTATTTAGTTATCCTATTGTAAAATACAATAAATTTTTTGAAAATATTTTGTAGAAAATTATTAGCAAACAAACATTTTTGATAAGATAAAAAAATTACTATCGGAATAAAATTTGAGGATAATTACTTACATGCCATACAATTTAGTTTTATTTATGCCTTACCCATCCATTCTTAGTTAATTATATACAATATGCACACTCAAAATATTACAAAATCTTACATACACACATTTGAGTTAAAACTTAATCAAAATCTATTTGAAAAAAAATATTCTGTTAGTAAATCATTAAAATTATATTTTTACTCTTAATGGTACATATTTTTCTCTTCCTCAATACCACACTAAAGCACTGATTTGTCCTAAAATCAATTCACGTCGCTGATGTCTCCTTCCTTTGCCGCCACCTAAACATTAAAATCTTAGGATTTTAACTCAAAATATATTTAAATATCTTTAAAATAATATGATGAACGGCTCAGATTTTTTTAATATAACTATAGTTAGATTATTGAAAAATTGTGATTACTCATTATAATAAAAATAAATTAAAATGTGTATATGTAAGATTTTATATTGTTTTGAGTGTGCATAGTATAATTAACTAAGAATGGATGTATAAGGCATAAATAAAACAAAATTTTGTAGCATGTAGTTAATTATTTCTATAATTTATAGTAATTAATTAATCACTGATGCGGTTGACCAGAGCAAGCGTGGGGCCATGTTCTTCTGGATTTCTGCGGCGGCGCCGTTGACTTCCGTCGTCGCCGGAAGCCTCCTGGTCTACCTCACCCACGCGGACAAGCACGGCGTTGAAGTGGTGAGATTCTATTGGCTCCTTCTTTTGACCTTTCGAAAGTCAACGCTTTTTATTTTATTTTTTTTTATGAAAATATATCTTTTGATGTACGTAGATTGGATATCTCAAAAAAGGACTCAACCCTCCCTCCACGAGCAGCTTAATCTTCTCCCCTCCCTACATGATGGTCGCCCTGAAAACCGGCATGACCACTGGAATCATCGCTCTCGCTGTAAGTCAACCCTTATTTTCTCAAGTCAACTCATAATTATCATCGAAAGGAAACAAGATTTCTTGTAGTACGTACGCTTGGCATAAAGATGATAATTTTTGACTTTACTTAAATAAAAAGAAATTTAATTTCAATTAAAACTCGAATAATTATTCAACCATTTATAAAATAGGGATATTAGATTGCTTTTCATTTCAATTTGGATCGACCTGAATCAACAAATGGTTTTGGTGGGATCTAACCCAACCTATGTTGGGTCAAGTGCATTACTTGGATCATATAGTTGAGGTTGCTAATATTAACCTAACTATTTACTGGCCTTGTTTGGTTCGAGCTTTTTTCTGGATAAGAGAAAAAAATATTTTATTTTTTAAGTTTAATAGGAGAAAATTATTTTAATATTGAAAAGTGTGTAAAATGTGAAATACTTTATATTCTAATATTCATATTTGTATCAAAAAAATTAAATGTCGTGAAAATTGGATCAAAGTGGCTGGTTTGACCTGTGAATGGCTCGCCATTTGATTGTATTTCAGATCGGATCAAACCACAATGAAAAACATAAATCGTGACTTATCAGTTCGACTGGTCTGATGACCGATTCAACAGCCGATATGATCTGATATTCAGTTTGACTGGTGCGATTATGTACTAGACAATAGACTGATTTTTATCTGCTTAGATTTTTATCTGCTTAGATTTTTATAGTGTTGCCTTTTATAAGAATTAATTTTAATTTTACTTATATAAATAAATAATTTTTTCACTTATTTTTAACATAAATAATTAATTTTAATTCTCATGGTACACATATTTTAAAATAAACTTAAAATTTTTATTACATTCCCACAATGGTTTCAATGCCAAACTGTCTTTTTTTTTATTGATATTTTAGGAAGGAATTGCTGTGGGGAGAAGCTTTGCCATGTTCAAGAACTACCACATCGACGGCAATAAGGAGATGATCGCCTTCGGGGTGATGAACTTGGTCGGATCCCTGACCTCTTGCTACCTCGCCACCGGCCCCTTCTCCCGATCCGCCGTCAACTACAACGCCGGCTGCAAAACCGCCGCCTCCAACATCGTCATGTCGGTGGCGGTGATGTTCACGCTGCTCTTCCTCACCCCACTGTTCCACTACACCCCCTTGGTGGTGTTATCCTCCATCATCGTCTCCGCCATACTCGGCCTCATCGACTACGGCGCCGCCTTCCACCTCTGGCAGGTCGACAAGATCGACTTCTGCGTCTGCGCCGGCGCTTATCTTGGCGTCGTGTTCGGTAGTGTGGAGATCGGCCTCGTTGTCGCTGTCAGTACACGTCTTGCATACTGATAAAATTTTAGGGACATTTACCTACATATCGTTAGGAATGGCAACGGGGCGAGTTTGGGTCGGATTTATAAATACCCATACCCGCCCCGCTATATATCATTCATTACCCATACCCGCCCCATACCCGTTTTCGCCCCGCCCCGCCCCGCTTCTAATTTTCATAAACATGCATCGTGAACTCTGCCAGTACCCGCCCGCGGCCCGCCCCGCGTTTCTTCACTCAGTTAATGAAAATCGAATTTAATTTTTATTCTATTTGAAACAACAAAAATCGTAACAGCACATGGTGTTAGTGACAATTTTCTATAGAAACCATTCTTGTATGTAAATATAGTGGTAACAAGATCAGGAATAATAAATAACTTTCATATAAATTCTTCAAATTACCAACTTTCTTAAGCATGGATTTCTATAATAAAGCAAGCATGTAATAATTAAAGAGAAAATCAAATATGAAGTAGGTTTATAAGACCGCTTGCATGGAGGCACAACTGTATCAATTGATTTAAGAGCCAACTGAAAATATCAACTATCACAAGTAAGAAAAACTTTACAGTAAAGAGTACATGCATTCTCTTTCCAAAGTACTATTTTTATTTAGGTATTAAAATTTAAATTTTTTAAAATTTTTAAATTTATTAAATCGGGTACGGGGCGGGGCGGGTGTTCCGGGTAAAATTTGAGTACCCATACCCGTCCCATTAGGGACGGGTCGGGGCGGGTTTATCGGGTACGGGTACAAATTGCCACCCCTACATATCGTTCAAAATTTTGAATGTTACCTACTCATTATCCACTTTATAAAATTTGGAGGGCGCGATATTTAAAGTTTTGAGTGACATTTATGTGAATGTTTCAATATTTTGCTGTGAGTTGGTTTGCATGCATGCATGTAAATTGATCAGTGGAATCGTGCAGGTGGCGGTTTCGATTCTTCGGGTTTTGCTATTCATAGCAAGGCCGAGGACGACAATGCTAGGGAATGTTCCGAATTCGATGGCTTATAGAAGGACTGATCAGTATCCGACAGCTCAATGTTTTCCGGGAGTCATTGTTCTTCGGATCGACGCCCCAATCTACTTTGCAAATACTAATTATCTGAGGGAAAGGTACGTATTTGGAGTTTTTTTAAGTTTAGAGAAAAATAATCAATCAATTTGATTGGTCATTACTTATTAGACTGAATCTTAGTGAAGGATTTTGAAAAATAGTGGAGACTTAAGTAAAATTTTAATTAAAAAATATGATCCAAGGTATAATAATACATAAATTGTAAGAACATATCAATAATTTACGCTAATAATTTTTAGAGTTTTTTCAGCTTTCTCTTCTTCCGAAAAAAATAAATTTTTAACTCTCTAATACATCTAAAATATAAAATTTATGAAAAATGTTTAAAAGGAGTGCATAATACAAAGAATTTAAAATATTAAATGATGTAAATTATAGGATCATTATGTTAATTATGCTATAACTAATAGAACCTTATAGTAATTTACCCTACATATATTTTTTTGATTGTTTTTTTTTTATTGTAGCCATGCTAAATCAGTGTTAAACGGATCAATTAATAGAAATGCATATTTAAAAAAAAATATGGAAAAAAAATCATATTTTAAGTCATTGTTAAATCTCTGTTAATAAATTAAGCTTATAAATTATGATTTAAAAATAATTTTATATTAAAACTCATGCCCTTATTTTTAAATGCTTATTTATTTTAATGTAACTTAGATTTTTACATATATATTTTTTAAGACATCAGTCGACTTTGATATCATATTGAGTTTCTGATTACCAAATGAGCTAAAAACTTATAAGTTTATAAGTTACGGTCTTACAATAATTTCATATTATAATAGCTACTATTTAATTAAAATTTAATTTTGATTTATGATATTTAGAATATCGAGGTGGATCGACGAGGAAGAAGATAGGCTGAGGTGCAACGGGAAGACGGGTTTGCAGTACGTGGTACTCGACATGGGTGGTAAGTGGCACACGTGTGGTATGTTGTGCTCACACGTGTGTGACTGATTGAAGCATGTTTTTGTTTTGATGATTTATGCAGCTGTGAGCAGCATTGACACAAGTGGGATAAGCATGCTCAAGGAATTAAAGAAGACACTTGAAAGAAGAGAGCTTCAGGTATTTTTTTTTTAATATTATATATTAATTGTCTCAATATTTTAAATCCTTTTTCTTACTAAATCACTGATAAATAGTAATGGTATTCATTTGTTCAATCATAGTTACAAAATTAATTTCATTATGCGGTGACGATCGATTTGACCCTCACGACTTACTATTTTTGTAGGCAGTGTGAAGCATACGACCTATGGATTGAGTTACAACCAGATACAATATCGTGTGGATCATTTATATGCGGTGATGATCGATTAATAACAAAGTAGTAGTAGTAAGTCGTTTGACCCTCACGACTTACTATTTTTGTAGGCAGTGTAAAGCATACGACCTATGGATTGAGTTACAATCAGATACGTCGTGTGGATCATTTATATGCGGTGATGATCGATTTAGAACAAAGTAGTAGTACTAAGTCGTTTGACCCTCACGACTTACTATTTTTGTAGGCAGTGTGAAGCATACGACCTATGGATTGAGTTACAACCAGATACGTCGTGCGGATCATTTACCTCACGTCAATTAAGACCGATTTATGTTAGATCATTCATCCTAATTAAATAGCTTATGTGGATGCATGCACAATTAACAAATGTTCTCAGAATCGGACTGAATTAGTCAATTGCATCGGTTAGACCGTAAATTATCTAGTTTGTTTATGAAATCGACATAATGGTTCAACCGAGTTTGACCAACTAAAAACAGGGTCCAACCGTTGAACTAAATGGACTAGTCGAACTAGTTAATGAACATATAGAATTAACTTGGCATGCATGTACTTATTAATATTTTATATTTCTCCAATTGAATCAGTTTGATTATATATTTGTGTGAATTGATGGCTAAGTTTGGTTCATATTCAGGCTATTTAATTGATAGCCTCAATGAAGCATTATTTTTTTTAAAGTTTTATTTATTTATTATTTTATTTTTATATTATATTTAATTTCTTAAGAATTATTTATAATATTTAAAGAATTGAAAAGGTCGATGTAATTATGAGATCATTCAGTTGAACTGATGGTTCAACCTACTGAACTGATTAGACATGAACGAATCACTCGATTAATTCAATTTCAATTCAATTCCGATCGAAGCCTTGCAATAAATACCAAAATTATTTTACAACTATGAGTGAATGATCAATGTGCTATTATTATTATTATTAGAGATTTTTATCCTTATGACACAAAAAATTTCAATATTTACTTATTAGACACCATAAAATTAAATATTACATGACACACACTTATTTATTTTAATTTTACAACCAACACACCCTAGTTCAAAAAATTCTTATATTTTATTTAAGTAAATCATACTTAAGTTATGTTTTAACTTAAATAAGGTTCATAGGAATAAAATCTAACCCCTTTTGTATCTTAAATTAAATCTAATCGTTAAGATGAGCATCTAACGATTAGATTTAAAATATTCTACATAAATAATAAATTTAAATAGTTTTTAACATGTAAGATTTAAGTTAAAGTACACCGAGAGTTAGATTTTATTCCTATGAACTTTATTTAAGTTAAAACATAACTTAAGTATGATTTACTTAAATAAAATATATGAATTTTTTAACTAGGGTGTGTTGGTTGTAAAATTAAAATAAATAAGTGTGTATCATGTAATATTTAACTTTAGGGTGTCTAATAAGTAAATATTGAAGTTTTTTGTGTCATACAAGTAAAAACTCCTTATTATTATTATTATTATTATTATTATATATATATTTAAAAATAAAAATAAAATTGAAAATTCTACTATATGTAATTCACATATTAATTTTATTTGATCAGCTGGTGTTGGCCAATCCTGGAAGTGAAGTGATGAAGAAGCTGGACAAATCCAAGGTGCTTGAAATAATTGGACAGGAGTGGATATTTTTGACTGTGGGTGAAGCAGTGGGTGCATGTAATTTTATGCTCCACACTTCTAAAGCTGAGAATATTGGAGTAGAAATCGGTGCTGCTTTGCCGTGAGAAGTTATTGACTGCGGACAACGTATTGCTCGGTATTCAATGAGCGCTCGTTACGTGTGCATTGGGAGCCACATGCATCTAATGTGGTGCCAAATTCAATTAAAAATAACTGAATACTCATATAATTGCTAGTATTCAGTTAAAATAACTTATTATGTCATGAATCATTCTCTAAATACTTGTATCCGGCATGAATACAATATTAATGCAATAAAAAGGCCTAATATGCTAAAATCGATCGATATACTGTCAAAAGGATGTGTAATTGCCGATATTATATTAAAACTCAATCAAATGTTCCTAATAGATCGCCAAATATTTACTTTCAACTAAAATACGTGGATGTAGCAAATTTTGTGATTTTGATGTTTACCCTTTCATGCAATGATAAATATTGTAGTTGTAATGTTCCCTTCTCTCATGAATGAAATATTGGAAGGAAGCAATCAATGCTTTGATTGGGTAACATGCAAGTTTCTATTGCATTAAGTGAAGATAAGACTATAGAACTTGTTAGAAAACAAGTGGCCAACATTGGACGAAACAAATTTAAAATGACATTATAAGTCAAACAAGTGCAAAGTAAAGGGAGATAAGAAGAAATTTACGATTGCACGGCTCCCATCATGATCAAATACGCAAGAATATGAAGTTTTTTATTATTTCTAAAACTTTGGAGAGGCGAAACCTCAGAAATGGCTTCGTCGAAGATCATGCTCACTGAAGACCACAATTAATAATAAAGTTTCAATTGTGCCAACTAGGAACTTGTACAACTCGAAGAAGATTAAGCTGCACCTTAATTCTAGAATGTTAACTCGAGGATGTACAACATCTCACAATTGTCACATATCAAGTAATTACTTGAGTATAATTAGTAGTGATTTGAATTTCCTCACCTAGAGTCGGAGAAGCTCTCTGCTGTTCCTCTTCTTCAATAAGAAGTTTCTTTAGCTCATCGAGGTTTCTTTCTCACACGAATATTTAACTTCGAATTATTATCAAGGTTCCAAGCCTTGATTATATTTGTATTATTTAGAATATCGTTCTTCAATAAGTTGTTTCGATGATATCCTTTTTTTTTTCAACTTCTTTGTTAAATTTTCCTCCATGGTGATCACTTTATATGAAGCTTTGATCATGAATAAAGCAATCATTTAATAAATGGAGTTTTTACATACAGGACATAAAATTTATATGAAATTACGCATTTCACCATCAATTCGTAAATATTACCACTATCACACTATATTCATTTAAATTTTACGCATTTCACATATTTCACATATTTCATATACTTTATAATATTATATATAAATTAAAATGCATAAATTCATTAATATTTAAATTCTAATATATATTTTTATTTTTTACTGTAAACACATCAATTTTCTTATTTCAATTAAAAATTATAATCATGTGGATTTAAATTCGGCACCCTAATTGGAAATTTTAAATAGAATAAATAAATTAAAATACATAAATTCATAAATATTTAAATAGTTAATTATATAAATTAATTTATTTATAGTATTTAATTAATATATTAATAATATAGTTAAGATCAAGGCCAATTTAAAAATGTGAAGTTCATCATCAAAGAATATGGTGTGAAATATGTGAAATGAGTAAACATTAAATGAATATGGTGTGATAGTAGTAATATTTATGAATTGATGGTAAAATGCGTAATTTTGTATAAATTCATGTCCTATATGTAAAAATTCTTTAATAAATTTATCTTTTGACTTGCACTAAAGCCCTAAATCCCTAAAGCCCTAAAGCTTTAACTTCTCCACGACAAAGGAGAAGGAATCTAGAATCATTAATTAAATATATTCAAGAAAATCATAAAACATTATTATTTTAGGTTATATATATAGGTCTACTTTAAATTTTCACTTGAAAAATAACTGAAAAAAAATTAAATAATTTTATTTGATGGATGTCTTCATTGTGATGCTTTCCCAACTTGCCTAGTGAGGAAGGAAGGACATTGGCTAAATAATAGAAGATATTGAATTTCAATCAAATCACCATAATTTTTAAAATAAAATAAAAAAATTATTTATTATAGTGTTTGAGAGATACTTGCTTAGGCAAGAAAAGTAAAATTTTTCTACCAAAAAGAAACTTATTAGCATCACCGGTGCTGCTCGACGTTGATAAGATTTATTAACGTCACGATTCGGTGTTGACGTTGATAAGATTTATTAATGTCGACTATTTGGCCAACACTGATAAGATTATCATTACTTTTGTAGCCGACATTATTATAACCTTTTTAGCGTCAACTACATGTCGGGTTAAAAATATGTCTAGGTCCTATTTAATGTGAAGACTAAAATCAGGATAAAATAGTATTAGTTTAAAACTTAATAATAATAATAAATAAATAATTTTTTAAATTATTCTACACAAATTTTAATATAAAAAAATATTATTTTACGTCACATATTCAATAGTTTTCAATAAAAATATCAATTTTATTTCACATCTTAGACCAAAATACTTGATTTCGAGTATTTTAGTTTAGGATGTGAAATAAAGTTGATATTTTTATTGAAAATTATTAAGTATTTGATGTAAAATAATATTTTTTATATTAAAATTTTTGTAAAATGATTAAAAAAATTTATCTATTATTATTATTATTATTTTTTAAATTAGTACTATTTTATCTTGATTTTGGTACTCGCGCCAAACAAGGCCTATTAGTCCCTTAATTAACACTTACTTTTGGCTATAACATATCTAATATTTAATAATCATGTAAATACAGGTAAATTTATTTGTAAGGAATCAATTTCATATTTGATTTTATTTTGAGTTAATTTATTTTAAAAAATACATTCATGATATGATAAAATAGGAGCCTCCATATATACCAAGGAATATGCATAAATGGATCAGTGGGGATGCAAGTTCACATGCTTGTATTTTTTTTTGAGAGAATTACATACATATCCCTTAAATCATCTTGAATTACATATTAAATCCCTTATTTTTTAATTTTACAACTTAACTCCCTAAATCATCAAAAAATAACATATTTAGGTCTTTCTCAAGATTTTCAAAGTATATTTTTTGTTGATTTATAATTATTTGGATGTTTATTATCAATAATATGTATATACAAATATTATAAATATATTTGCAAATACATATATTCTACTAGTTTTCATTTTTAGATGATTTAGGGGGTTAAGTTGTAAAATTAAAAAATGAGGGGTTTAATATGTAATTCAAGATGATTTAAAAGGTATGCATGTAAATGCCCCATTTTTTTTGGAAAGTGATGTCTTATTTTAGTGCCATTGCTTTTATTAAAGTAATAGAATCCTTCTCCCCACTCTTCTCTCTTTCTCTTATCCCACATTTCTCTTGCGTGCGCTCTCTCTCTCTCTCTCTCATTGCTATTAGTAAGCACAGATAATTTTGTATATCGTAATATATCATACCGTATTGTATACCCTTCTCGTGTTTATGCTTCTCAGGTGTTTCTATAGCATTAAGTAAAACATATAATAAATTACAGCAACACATAAATTTCTATTACTCAATTATTATATTATTTGATAAATCCTATCATTTTTATGTTTTGTAATTAATTTGAAAAGCTATCGTGTGATATATTGCGCCGTTTTGTATTCTCTTATCATCCTAAAATAAGTTGCTAATTATTAGCTCCTTAGTTTTTCAAAATTCCATATATCTATTAACTATTGATGTACTCAGGTTATTTAATTTTGTTGATCTTTTTATCCTTATTTATCATTACTAAGATCTCTTCCACTTTTTTAATGGGAATTGGTAATGGTTGAGAAGGGAAAAATACTCAAAAAGAAAAAAAAAATAGAGTTGTTTGACTGAGAAATGTTAGAAAATATTAATTAAATAATTGATTAGAAGGACTTATATACTAAAACTTCTTATTTGAAAAGATCATGTTAATGAATTGAGAGATCTAAAAGTCGAGAGATCAATGTGTTATATCGTATACGAGCTAGCCTCAAAGCCAAAGGGGACTAGGATGCTCTTTACTATTCATGAAAGTGATTTAAAATAAGTCTAATAAATTCTGCATATGAAAAAATAATGTAACCAGAAGTAATATTTACCTACGAAACTTCAAATCATAGAAAGAAAAAGATCAACAAGTTTGAGATGCCTTGCTCTACGGTAAAAATAATTGTCTTAGAAAAAAGTGTACGAAAAAAAGACTTAGATGATCGGGAGATTAAAAGACTCATCTAGTGTAGAAGAAAAAGAGAAGGATAAGCATGAAACCCTATATATCTTCTTATTTTTCTTTTTGCAGAGAAGATAACCACTTGTTTGGAATAATAAAAAATCCTCGATATCTTATATGTGGCCTCTAGCTTTTGTTTTTTCTCTTACAAAAAAAAGATGCCTCAAATAAAAAGTATGACAATAATTTTTTTTTCCTTTATCTAACTCCATTATTAGTAACCAATCATGTCATACTCTCATTATTACTTGATATTTTTACTTTTTCTTGATAGATGATATAACAATAGTGTTACATTAAACCAGTATATAAAAATGAGCTAATA
The DNA here is from genome assembly GCA_002786265.1 of Apostasia shenzhenica. NCBI lineage: Eukaryota > Viridiplantae > Streptophyta > Magnoliopsida > Asparagales > Orchidaceae > Apostasia > Apostasia shenzhenica. The sequence continues at coordinate 63,207 of KZ452167.1, read as the reverse complement.
TTCTTTTTAATAATATTACAAAAATTAATAAGAAAAGACAAACCTCTCAACCAATAAAAATTACCTAACATAATTTACTAAGTCAAAAAATTAATCGTATTATTAATATTATGCTCTGCACGAGTAATCTTTAACAAAAAAAAAATGTAGAATATATTCACAATATCTTTAAATATAAAATGTTAATTCCAATTATGACGACATGGCATCAATTCGAACAAAAACACCTACACTAACATTGTCTAATATTCTTTTCTAGGTAATTTTTATGTTATAATTAATGTAATCATGCAACTAAATTTTTGACAGAAAGAATATCTATATATATATATATATATATAATCTTCATATCTTTTTGAAGAGAATCACATATCTCTTCTCCATTGAAGCTCAACACATATTCAAGGCTCTCCTATGAGATTCCAAGCCATGGGATAAACTCAAACAAAAGGCTTGCAAGCCACCTTTCTCTTTCATGATAAACCATGGCCACATATAATGTCAAAAGACAGGCAACCTTCCACTTTCAGAAGTCAAATTTAAATTACACACATGTCACTTTAAAAAATATATTTTATTAATTTAACATATATATATATATATTTCATATTTTAAATATATTATTATAAATTGTATTCTTTTGTATTAATAAATGATTAGATCTTCTCTTCTTAAATAATATAATACTAGAAATACGTTACACAGCAATTACAAATCACTGATGATACAAAAAACTATTGTGTAAAGTAAAGTATTAAAAGAAATAAAGATATATATATATATATATATAAAGTGCTAAATATTTCCAAATTTGATAAAATTGTAAAAGATATGTAATTTGTGATTATGCATTTAAAGTATAGGTGATATATATAAATATTTAATTTTGAGATTTAAATAAGTAAAAAATAAGCTTTAATTTAGAGGTTATATGTAATTCTCCCATGTATGCATGTGTGTGTCTATATATATATATATATATATATATAATGAAGAGTATTAATTTGAATTAACTTATGATCACTTAGAGGTTATGATCATATTAAAGTGTCTAAGATATGTATAGAGAAATTAATTATATGAGTTTCTAAAATATATGTGGAATATTTTTTTCTTATTATGTATGTATCTTTTCGTACCTAAAAATTTACTAAAATATTGGACTTGGGATTTGAAATTAGACTTTTCGCGAATTGCTTTTGTGATGTCCATAAGTTGTTTATTTATGTACGTAAATTCTATGACTTTTATGTATGAAAATAATCAATGTTTATGCATTATTGAAAAGTTTGTTCATTCATATACATATATCAAAAATTAAAAAAAGAAAAAGAAAAAAAGTATTACCTGTATCTTAATTGTTCTTTTGATATATGGGTGAGACATTACCAAATTTCAAATGGGCCAAAATAATGGGCTCTTTTAAATGGGCCGTGTTCAGATAATTCTTATATGGGCCAAACTAATGGGCTTTTTTGCATGTGTACAATTAACGAATTTCTAAATTCTAATGAGCTATGTAAAATGCTGTCCGTATTTCAAATCAAATCCAATTTATATCTTCCATCTAAAATATTTTTAAATCTACTGAGAGATAAATTTCATGCTTTTAATTAGTATTTGTATCCTTCACTTTATCAAATTTTCAGCCAAAATTTTAAAAAGTATTCCTAATTAATTGTTCAAACTAAAAAATTGAATCAAATTGATTAAATTTAGTTAGTTTGATTTAGTTTATAACATGCTGGTTTGGTTAATAATTTGATAATTAATTTTTTTTTAAATAGTTTGAGTTTAATTTCTTAAATTTGAAAATTGAAGCGACTAAATTAACCGAAATATCACGTACCATCATGTAATAATGTTGTTAAATAAAGCTACAAAAAATAGTATTGTTGAAATTATATGAAATATTTATTAATTTTTTTTAGTTATGATATCAATTTTTTGTCATATTTTTAATTCTCATGGTTGTAAAATATTGTACCATTATATTATACATTGTTTTAATATTTTTAAGTTTTTTTGGAGATAAATATTAAATAAAAAAGAAATTTTATTTGTTTTTTTTAGTTTTCGATTTATAGTTTTATTTAATTGTTTTTTATTAAATTTCAAACTGAATCAGAACAATTTTTTAAATTTTATTAATCAAATTAATCAAACCAATCGAATGTGTAGCCTAAAACTTAGGAATGTAATTTAAATATTCAAAACCAAATTTATCATTTTCAGTCTACATTTCGTATGAACACAACAGATATTTTGAGTGTAAAATCTTCATTTTTCTTTCAATTAACGAAAAAGCTATTTTTTACAGAAATTAACTAAAAAATTAACAGCAGGGTAAATAAATAAATTATATATATATTGTTAACACGTTGTTCCAGTGCTGCAACCCTGTCGTACACGTGGCCTACCTGGCATTTAGCTTTTATTTATTTACTAACTCATCTATCTGTTCTCACAGGTTTCTGACCCTAGTCAAACCTCGGACACGAGAGTTCAATCAAACCTCGGATGCAAGGAGTCAACCAAGCCTCGTCCACGATGAACCAGGACTATTCCTTATAACGTCAATGACGATATTACAAAGCAGTGCCTATCACAATCAGCTTGGCCCGACCGCGTCGTTCCCTATATAAGGCCTTCTTTCCAAGGCGCGCAAATCAAGGGTCCGCATGCCCCAGCTGTCACGGACTCCCAGAAGCAGTATCGATATTAAAAGTTAGCATCCTCCTTTTGTGTCTTTTGGTCCCTCCGACGGTCGACAAGCAGCACGAACCCAGAGCTTGTTCACTTCATTTCCTCCGGAAAATCAGGATAAAGCTGCATCTTCCGCTGCCTACAAATACTCCTAAACAATCTTCAAGCAGGGGGATCCGGCATCAAGCATCCGAAAACCGAGCACCCAGGAAGAGCAGAATCCTTCTTCTACTACCTCTCAAAAAGCAGAAGCTTGAGAACAAGAAAAGCTCTCTCTTTCTCTTTTTTTCTCTCTCTTCTTTTTGTAAGTTCTTTGTATTAGCCTTCATGGCTACTTTTTCCTATTAGTGAAACTTCTTCGCTGACCGCTTGGTGGACGTAGGGGATTTCCTTCCTGAACCACTTTAAATTATTGTGTGCTCTTTTGAATGCCCCGAACGCTCTCTCTCCTAAGCTTCCACTAACAGGTTTACTTCTCTGCGCGCGTCGTCTCCCAAAATTCTCTCTCTTTTTTGTTGTTTCTTGAGATCCCCTACATCCTATGTCAATATATATATATATATAAAATAGTGAAAAACTATTTATTTTTTATGTTGCAGTTTTTGTCGCTTAGATTTTGTAATATTATAGAAGTAATTTTACAAATATCTTTTTATATATGAACTAATTCTAACGTAAATATGAAAAAATATATTGAGAACAGGAAAATCATCACATAAAAAATTTAATGATATTATGTTTTTATATTTAATTAATTTATAGTTAATTCTATTCTAAGTAAGATAATGTCCCCAAAAAAATTCTCAAAATGAATAAATAATATATACATTTGATATTAATTATTTATTTATTTATAAAAAAGATAAGATATCAAAAATAAAGTTTAAAGAATCGACAACTAACTAATTATCTCTCTTTGAACACAATAATTATTTTTTGTGTTATTCATGCGTGATAAAAATTATCAATTTTCTCGAAGTTTAAGAAATTAAAAGCACGCAATATTTTTTTTTGATATCCCATATTTTTTGAATATGTTCTATCAAAAAAAAAAATATATTTTGAATATGATGAGCAATATGAACTTCAAAAATGATAAATCAAAAAATTAAAATTTCCTTAGCCTTTCGATAAATATAAATTTTCATTTGGCAGGAAAAATAGCAATTGAGTTTCCTAATTTGAGCCTATCTGCATCCTTCTATTTCTCAAATTAATCAATTTATTTTTTATAAAATAAATTAATCAATTTAGTATTCTAGTTCTAAATAAAAATTCTACTATATATTTTTAATAATTAATTAAATAATTAATTGTTCTATTATTATTTAAAGATTTAATTCATTGAATTATACAATAAATTAAAATTAAAATCTCAAATTATATATGATCAATTATTAAAAATATATAGTAGTTTTCGTTAGATAAATAGCAAAATTTCATAGTTTCGTTTGAATTGAAATAAATTTTAAACTATTTATATTTTCATAGTTTTGCTTTAAAATTATATATATATATATATATATTATTAAGTTAAATAATTATTTTTTTAAATAACATGAAATAATATTTAAAAATATTAAATCAAAGTCCTCTAAGTGAATTTTAAATTTTTTTAAAAAAATTTCTTATGAAAAAAATAAAAAAAACTAATTTTAGACATAATTTTTATGCCATGTTGGCGGATTAAGGTGAAAGGTGCTAGATTGGAAGAAAAATTATTGCAGTCGAGCAGCCGTAGATTTTGTGGCAGCCATTCGGCGTGCCACACTTGCGTGTGGGTTCCACCATCACAGCTCGCCATACGTAGCAATTTTTATCATAAATGTCATATAAAATATCTCATACGTAGTAGATTTTATCATATATGTATTATAATATATCTCAAACATAGCAAATTTGCTCACATATGTATCATAATATATCTCATAAGTAGCAATTTGTATGACATATGTATCATAATAGTCTACTAAAATTACTACATATAAGATATTTTATGATACATATGTAATAAAAATTACTACATATGAGATATATTATGATACATATGTGATAAAAATTATTACGTATGAGATATATTATGATACATATGTAATAAAAATTACTACATATGAGATATATTATGATGTATATATATATATATATATATATATATATATATATATATATGTGTGTGTGTGTGTGTGTGTGTGTGTGAGCAAAATTATTACGTATGAGATATATTATGATACATATATAATAAAATTTGCTACGTATGAGATATTTTATGATACATATGTGACAAAAATTGCTACGTATACTGAGCCGTGATGGTGGGACCCGCACGTAGGTGTCGCACGCCGAATGGTTGCCGCAAAATCTACGTGTTAGGCTGTTCGACTGCAATAAGTTCTCTAGATTGAAATCAATGAAAATGTGAAAGATAAATTCAAAATGAAATACGATGAAAGACAACTTTAAAATTTTAATTAACTTCAAATATACCTTGGATTATAGAATCCTGTTAAATTAAAATAGAAAAATCATGCAACTCAAAAAATTCAGTTTGGGCCAATAATGGGTTTGGGTTTAATTCATTTGATCTTAATTTAATGAATAATTCAAGAAATTAAATCAAAAATTCAGTTTTCAATTCTATATTGATAAATTTTCTTGAATGCATGGCATGTATCCTTAATAACTAATTTACCCTAATATTAATATCCACACAACCTAAAGCTATTAAAATATTAGAATAATTACCTACATGTCACACAATTTTATTTTATTTATGTCTTATCCATCCATTTTTAATTAATTATGCTATGCACACTCAAAATATTACAAAATCTTACATACACACATTTGAGTTAAAACTTAATCAAAGTCTATTTAAAAAAAAATTCTGTTAGTAAATCATTAAAATTATTTTTTTATTTTTAATAGTACATATTTTTCTCTTCCTCATTACTACACTAAAGTGCTGATTTGTCCTAAAATCAATTCACGTCGCGGATGTCTCCTTCCCTTGCCGCCACCTAAATATTAAGATTTTAGGATTTTCAGTCAAACTATATTTAAATATCCTTAAAATAATATGATGAACGGCTTAAATTTTTTATAATCTAACTGTAGTTAGGTCATTGAAAAATTATAATTATTCATTATAATAAAAATAAGTTAAAATGTATATATGTATGATTTTATAATGTTTTGAGTGTGCATAGCGTAATTAACTAAGAATGAATGAGTAAGATATAAATAAAATTAAATTGTGTGGCATGTAGGTAATTATCCCTAAAATATTTCTAGAATTATCTCTATCATTAACTTATCAATTAATTGTGATTACTCTTTTTTTTTATAAGAAGAAGATATTAATAATGAAACTAAAATCCAGAATACTAATTGTCCACAAATAATGTTTTAAAAAATTTTATTAATTAGATCATACAATTAAGAAAAAAATAATAAAGTGAAAAACATGAAATATGCACGAGTTTTACATGAAAATATATAAAAAAAGAGATTATAGAAAAAAGAAGACATTAAAAATATAAGAGAGATGATATAATAGTTTAGAAGAGACTAGTCCCCTGTAGTTTTGGATCGAATAAAACGTTCTAAGAAACGCGTCGAACAATCTTGACAAAAAGCTTTGAATTAGCGGCGATTCTAGAGGAAATAGGTTTGAATTCTTTACGAGTATTTTCTTGCGTTATTTATAGGAGATAGGTGTTGTGAAATTATACGCAGCAGAAAATTCGGATCGCCGGATATGTAATTAGTTAAATAAATCGTGCCAGATAAATATGAGAAATAATGATAATAAAAGAACAAAACAACTATAAGAACACCAGATTTACGTGGTTCTGAGATATTCCTCCTACATCCACGGGGAGAGCAGAGAGAGACTTTATTATGTAAAAAATCAGATAGAAAGAGAACCTTATACCAATCACCTGGTTCTCGATCTCAGATGGGATACAGAAATTGGATCTTTTCTTCTTTCAGATTAGACAATCCAATTGCTCCTTAAGCCTCAGATGATTGCTTCCACATTCCTACGAAATCACCTCCGTAGTCGATGAAGAAGATCCAAGAGAAATCACTGCTGAAAATATTCAAGTGAATCACCTATTCACATTTTTCAAGAAGAAGCTTGAGAACTTGCAGTCTTCCACCAGAAATCCTGATAATCTTTTTTTTTTTCTATTTCTCTTTATCTCTAATTTTTTCAGCTTACCTGATCATCTCGTATTTATAATGGTAGCTTATAACAAATCCTGTATCTGATCTTCATAAAAATCTAAACAACCTAACAAATAATCCTTATAATTAGAATTATTTAATTATTATTCAAATCACATTTTAACAGATAGGATGATCTTCTTCCAACACTGTCGCCCACTAGAATATTTAAATATTTAGACATGACTTTTTATTGATTCGTGCAATATTATCAGTCTTCTAATGGTACACAAATTGTTATTTTCAGTTCGGATAGTAGGAAACTTTTTGTTCGAGTAGTCTAATGAGATCTTGTTTGATTATTCAGCTTAATGACACTGTTTGAGTCGCCTGGTCGATGATATATTTCGATTAGTCAATTATCATGTTAGAACTTTTTTTATTGGTCACCTTTTTTGTTTATCTTCGTTCTTGTGAATAGATGTAATTAGGGTTGACAATATATGACTCGACCCGTAAATCCGACCCGAATTTGACCTGCAAATTTTAGATATGAGTCATAAATTTTGACTCATTTATTAAACGGGTCGGATTCGGGTTGAGCATTTATAAAAAAACTCTATAAATATGTTGGGTTGACCCACCAACCAGACCTATTTATTACTCTGGTAGGGTTCGAGTCATGGACTTTGACCCATTTAATAAATAGGTCAGATTTGAGTTGAGGCTATTCGGGTCCGATCGGATTCAGGTTTGACCCAAACTCGACCGGCAAACTCGAACTCGACCCGCCGATCCATTTTACCACCCCTAGATGTAATATCCCAAGTTTTTATTTTTAATTTTTTTGATTTATCCCATAGCATAACCTTTTTCTTGAGATGACAAATAAACAACCAAATTTCTTCAGATTTAAGGAACTGTTTGATTGGAGGAAAAAAGATAATTTAAATATTTTTTTAAAATTTTTTTAAAAAATATATACGATGTGAAACAAAGTAAATTAGTTATATTAAAAATTATATTGGATGTGAAATAAAGTGATTGTTTAATATTAAAATTTGTGTAGGATGAGATATAAAATAATTTTTAAAGATTTTTTTAAAAATAAATTTAGGATTTTAGCTATGACTAAAATAAGCCATATTTTTTAGCCAATTGCCAAATAGAACCTAAGGGGTTTGCATTCGAGTCAAGATCTTTTATTAAAAAACAAAGAAAAAATCGAGTCAAGTTGAGATTCAGATTTGACTTTGAATTAATTCTATAAAGAGGAATAAAATCTGAACTTGCCTAACATTCTACACAATTCTTGTTCATCAGTTCGAATTAAATCCGATAATATCTTATTAATATATGATATATGAGCTATAAGGCTCTGTTTAACACGAAAATCAAAATCAGGATCAAAATAGTACCAATTTTAAAAATAACAGCAATAATAATAAATAAATTATTTAATTATTTTACACAATTTTTAATATACAAAATATTATTTCATTTCACATGCTCAGTAATTTTCAATAAAAATATCAACTTTTATTCGCATCATAGATCAAAATACTAAAATCGATTATTTTAGACTAGGATAGTAGGATGTGAAATAAAGTTGATATTTTTATTAAAAATTATTAAATATGTGAAATAAAATAATATTTTTTATATTAAAATTTATGTAAAAAATTAAAAAAAATTATTTATTATTATTATTTTTACACTAATACCATTTAAGTTTTTATTTTGGTTCTCGTGCCAAACAAGAACGAATACTCCCCAATACACAAAGTACACTGAAAAGAACCAAGAAGTGATTTTCATACGCTATAAAATTCTGTCAAAATTATACGTTTAACATAAATTCTTCAAAAATTATACATATCACATTTAATTCTTTATAATATATATTTTACTTAAAATATATTAATTTTATCATTATTTGAAGGCTTATATCTCATCATAGATTCAACATAGAGTGAATTATATGTAGGATTTGCTAAAATTGGAAGTGAAATATGATTTCTAAAAAATTTTAAGTTTATGTAGGATTTGCTAAATAAGATTAGAAATTAATGCAGCGTGAATGTATTTGGTCCAATTGGAAATTTTGTCCCCTTTTAGCAAGAAATTGCAAATAAATTCTATTTCAATTAATATAAGGGTTAAAAATGCTAATATGGGATTCTCCTAAGTCCTAAAGGGAATGTTTCAAAATTCTCAATGAATATTTTTCTTAAAAAAGAAATTTCTCAAAGAATAAATAATGGCCGATTATTTTTAGGTCTCGAGGATAATAGGATAAGGAAGAAATTACAAGTGGGTCCGAAAGTTTTAATATGGTTCAAACTCTTCACATTTTGGTCCATAATTATTACCAAAATGCTCCTCTATCATTTTTTCCGTTAAAGTAATGATATTAAAGTTAAATTTTGAGAATCCTCCTTAATAACTAATGAATTCTCTCTTTTTTAATAGTAGTAAGAGAAAATGAAAAGGCATTAAATGAAATTTATAGTTTAAAAGATCTTAAAAATTATTATATTATAAAATGAATGTCCTATTTAATATATTATAATAAAAGAATGGTAAAAAATAATATTATTTTCTATTTTTTATGAAATTATTCTATTAGTTGAGACTTGAGTGGTGTCTTCATGTGAAATAGGGATCAAAATGGAATGTTTTGAAAGCACTTGTACTCAATTGAATTAAATAAAAAAGATGTAACTTAAATGAAAGTTAGTGCAAACTCTATGGACTTGAAAGTAATTTGCCCCATGAATCATTAAACAAATATCATTCCCTTCGGTCTCTTTCTATCTTCTCCCGCTCTCACTCATCCTCTTCGTGTCGCTTCTCGCAGGCATTTTTTCTGGCTTGTCGTTCATCCATTGCGACTATTTTGGGTCTCTCTCTCTCTCTCTCTCTCTCTCTCTCTCTCTTCCGGCTATTGATCTCTTGGTCTGTTGAATTCCACGCAAAAAGGAGGCCAGCTGCGGCTCTAATTTCTCAGGTCCGCCGGATCTCTCTCTCTCTCTCTCTCTCTCTCTCTCTCTCTTAATATCGTCTATTGCTTCCTGTTGAAATGGGTCTCGGGCAGCATTCATTTCCTTGGACCCCTCGCTGCGAACTAATGTCGGCGAGAGGGGTTCTCGCTTGATTTCGCTGCCCCTTCGTTTCTTCCTCTATGATTTATCGCGTGTAGAAAAAAATTGCGGTTTTGGCTTTTGGGTAGCTCCATTAGCGTAGTTTCTGGTAACCATTTCGGCCTATTGGGTTGTTGGTCTGATTTTCTAACAAAATTTATACTGTTCATTGAATTTCAATTTGTAATTTTTGGGTTGTGTGATGCTTTTCAGGTCCTTAACGGAGCTGCCCGATCCTTTAGGAAGTTGTCTTCCTGGATGATAAAGGAGGGAACTTCTTCTTAGGGTTTCCTCCTTCAAATACATATATAATGATTTAACTCTAATGGAAGCTTTTGTTCACATGTAATTTTTTTCTTTGATTGAGCAAATTTTGCGGGATGGATTCTGGAAAGGAAGAGGATGGTAAGATTTCTGCAACCCCTGGTTCAGAGGTTAAGGACAGATCAATGTCTAAACTGATGGGAAAGGGGAGCTTTAACAATAGGGACATGTTCTTTAGGGCTGATCAAATTGATCTCAAAAGCTTAGATATTCAGCTGGAGAAAAAACTTTCGAAGATCTGGTTGAGGGATGTGATTGGGTCTATGAGACCCAAGGAAGAATGGGAGATTGATCTTTCGAAGCTAGAAATAAGGTATGTCGTAGCTCGTGGGACATATGGTACGGTGTACCGAGGCACTTATGATGGTCAAGATATTGCAGGTGACGATCTATATCTCTTTGGCTGCTGGTTTTATTGAAAGTTCAGTCAATTCATATAACAGCTTGTATAACATTTTGCATGTCTAGTATGTTGAAGGAAAATTGTCCAATTTTTTTCATTTGCGTGCCTTGGAGTTGAATCCAATGGGTCTTCTGTTGTGATTTTTGCTTTGGTGTTTGAGTGTATAACATGTTAGATTTCTTACATCTTCTCTCATTTTCAAATTTGTTTTCTCATAATTTGTTCTCTTGTTGTTTTATGTATGTTTTCATCTTTTCTTTAAACACCATGTTGTGATAGAAGGGTATTGTTGATTGTTATGCAACTCTTACTCTTATAGAAATTATTATAGATCATTTCCATCCATAACTTTCCTCCATAAAATGCACACAATAATCTGCAATATTTTGAAAATCCAACATGACTGGTGATAACTTACATGTTCTGCATCTCCATGAACATAAGAAGTTTTGGTTGGATTGTATATGTTGCTCTGCGTACTGATATACAATGTTTAACTTGGGGAAATCGGCAATGAGCTTGTTTCTTTATACTCTAGGCATAATAAAAGCAGAGAAGATTTGGATAGATGATATCATTTTCCTTTATTCTAGTGAAACTTTTGGATTGGGGCGAAGACGGACATGCTACTGATGCTGAAACTGCTGCTCTTCGCTCTTCGTTTCAGCAAGAAGTTGCTGTCTGGCACAAACTTGACCATCCAAATGTTACAAAGGTAGCTTTTGTTCTAATCACACATGCCACATTGCTTTGTAGTTACCTTATGTATGTGTGTGTGTTTCTTTAGTTCTTTTTCTGAAACAGAAAAGCTAGAAACCTATCATGGTTTTATCTACAACCAAATTTAACAAGGACACTAGAAATTCATCCTTCATTAATCGACATTATTGTCTCTGTCCAATGCAGCCTTTAATTTAGCTCGATCTTTCATTATAACCTCCAACTTCCTTCCAATTTGTTTCACTACACTATTATCTTTCCGCCTTGAAGGTGCATGTGTCTATTGTATATGCTCTTACTAGATAAATTTATTCTCTTTAGTTTTACTTTGATGAATATTACTCTTCTATTCTTCTCTCTATCATAATGTTTATATTGTATGCTTTGATAAGTGCTTCCATGGGTTTCTTCTTATCTATTCAGATTTTTGAGGCTCATTTTATCCTTGTCATTCCAATAACAGTTTGTTGGGGCATCTATGGGGACCGCGGACCTGAAAATCCCATCTAATGTTCAACACTCCTTTCCAACTCGAGCATGCTGTGTTGTTGTGGAATACCTTCCCGGCGGAACACTGAAGCAATATCTAATTAAAAATAGTCGAAGGAAGCTACCATACAAGATTGTGATTCAACTTGCTTTGGATCTTGCTCGAGGGTGAGAATGATAGGAGTTCTCATTTAGTATGAGTTTATGCTTGAAAGTTCCCTTAGCATGCATATTCGTTTTTGGTGTTTTATAGTTTGAGCTACCTTCACTCAAAAAAAATTGTTCATCGTGACGTCAAAACCGAAAACATGTTGCTGACTGCCAATAGAACAGTTAAGATTGCTGATTTTGGTGTTGCTCGAGTTGAGGCTCAAAATCCACAGGACATGACTGGTGAAACTGGGACCCTTGGGTACATGGGTCCTGAGGTAAGTTTCTTGTGTTTTTTGTCAACATTATTAGCTAATCTTATGAAGTAGAAACAACATTTTTCTGGTAAATTATTTACATGTCTTATTATCTTATATTTTCTATATCTTTCAAATTTGTCTGTTCTTTTAAATTATTTCAATAATTTCCCTATAGTTGATAACATATTTCAATTAGGCTTTTCTATTAAATTGTCCGCTAGTTAGAAGCAATTTTTTGGCATGAAGATAAACTAGAGACGACAAATTAGGAAATTCATTTTTCCCTTAATTACTAAAACTTATAGCCATTTTCACGGTTGGTTTAAATTCTTTTCTTAACTTTTGGTAAATGTTTGGAAGTACTACTATCAAGGGGAAGTTAGGTAATGCAAAGGTTACTTAAGACATTTGTTTTTAATCTTTTCAATGATCTTCTTATTGGTGATTTTTTAACCTACAATGTTAAAATGGACCTAAGTGAAAATCCAATGACTGTAGTGATCTAATTGGATATTTAATGAACATAGGGATGTAATTGAAATGATTAAAAATTGTTTGAAAGGTGTCTCAAATTGTAAGTACGTACTTGTAAACAATTTACCCTTTTCTTTTGAAGAGTAGAGATAAACATAGAGTTTTGCTGATAAGAGCATTTACAGGTTCTTGAAGGAAAGCCTTACAACAGGAAGTGTGATGTTTATAGCTTTGGTATATGCTTGTGGGAGATATATGCCTGTGACATGCCATATTTTAATCTCTCTTTTACTGAAGTCTCCTATGGTGTTGTTCGCCAGGTAAAAACTTTTTCCATTGCTATATTAATAGAGAAATTCTTGAGTTCGGATGGAGCACTTTTCAGATGTCAATCATCAGGGGCTACATGTGCAAGACAGGCAGGCCCGAGCACACGTGACCCCTGATAATTGGTGTCCAAACGGTGCTCCGTTTGAACGCAATAAAATTTCATATTAATGAGTTTCATTTTTGGTTATCTTTTTCTTTTTTGGGATATATTACTGCAAAATGAACACATATGCCTTTATGGTAATAGCCGTTGGTTAATTCAAGGTTTTGAAGTTTTTATTTTAATAAAAATTCTGCCTTGTTCATATCATTGAAATGCTGTATCACTTGGTAGTTATTTGGTTCTATGTTTATTAAATGCTAAAATCATAAGAAAAAGGTAGTTGTTAGGAATTAAATCAACTTAACTAGTTGGAGTGTAGCGAAAACAAGATTATTATTATTATTAGAAAGGAAACAAGATTATTTTTTGAAGAAGGTGAAAACATAATTAATGTGCACAATAGCAATTAAGATAAAAACATGATAGAAAAAGGTAGTCAAAGTATGAGCATAATAGCAATAATAAAGGCTACACCCGCAAGAAAGGAGAAAAGATCCACTTAAGGTGTGAGAATATACTGGGTGAACAACATGCTTTTAACTCATAGCCCAACTACACTCAAAGCTCACAACAATGAAGAAAGTTCAAAAAGCTCTTTTGAATACAAGGAAGATCGTTCTAAATTTAATAGGACATTATTTAATTTAAGAGATGAATTTTAATTATCTCTTACTAAATTTAAAACAATTCTGCTTTTGTGATGCATTGTTTGTAGCAAATTCGTTTCCAAATTAAGTAAAACTTTTGGCAACTTAGAAAATCAATCATCATTATTTCTTAATGAAAGAAAGTCTTAAGGGCTATATTCCAAAATTCATACTAACCATTATATATTTGACATCATAGCCATGTTAATCACATATTTATTGATCATATTAATTACAACAATGATATTAGTCAAGCTTTCCTATAGCCTTCATGATTGATCCTTTTTCAGTCATGTGATTAACATTGTTCTCTTCTTGACCATTTTCGACCTTTGATCATGATATTTTGATATGAACTAACAATATTCTTATGTTGAATCTTGCGAAAATTGGTGAGTTTGGTGAGTATATTTCTACGAGAGCTGAAATGATCACCATGCCAAGGGCTTAGAGAAAGTGCAACTCTTAGAAGTAGCTGGCTTCTTTGATGGTTAAAGAGGAAGAAATGGTTTCCCACATTAGAAAGACAAGGAAGTTACTAGGCTATATAAATTGTGTTTCATATTAACAATTTGGGGATAAAATGGTGAGATCTTAGCTGTATGTTAAAATGGATATTATCTCAATAGTGTTGGGCTAGGCTTGGCTTCTCATTTTGTAAATATTGTGACTTATATGTCATTTTTATTGTGTGTAGTCACTATTGATTGGTGATGAAAAAGGCTTTTAATGGTGTGCGAATAAATAACTCAACTCAGATGACACTATTAATGGTAATGTTCCTTCTCTCGTCATGTAGAATTTGCGTCCAGAAATTCCTCGTTGCTGCCCAAACTCATTGGCAAACATAATGAAGAAATGCTGGGATCCAAACCCGGACAAGAGGCCGAACATGGAGGAAGTCGTGAGACTACTCGAGGCCATTGACACCAGCAGAGGTGGCGGCATGATCCCCGAAGATCAGGTTCGTGGCTGCTTCTGCCTCGTGCCAACTCGCGGTCCTTAAGTAATTGTGTTTTTCATCCATGAAGACCGAAATGACTCATTTATGCTTCTTCCATTAGAGCTCTCCGAAGCTTTTAGAGGGCTGTTTGAGGTTTTACAGCTTGAAGGTGGTTGTATATGAAGTGATTTATATACTTGTAGATTGAATTGGTACATGTTTAAACACATATGTTGTTTTAAGTTTATATATATGAAAGTCTTTGAAAAAAAGATATTTTTTTGAACTAGAGATAAAATTTGAAAAATTACATATGCCACCCCAAAAGAATGATTTATTAGTTGTTCATCTTCAAAGGTAGATATTTACGTGTTATTTTATATTATAAATTGCATTTTTTCTATCAAGTTAGGGAGGATTTAATTCTTCATTTTATTTAAGAAAAAAAAGATCTAGCTAATTATCAATTTGAATGAGTGTAATTTGTAATTATGCAATCAAAATATTAAGTAATATGTGTAATTATCAAATTTTATAAATAATATTAAAGTAATAATGTTGCAATTTTTCCGCATATTGTAACATTAAAATTATTATTAAAATTTCAACATATATTTTGTTAAAATAAAAAATTATTTTATATACTCATATTCTAAAATAAAATTACCCAAAGCTTCATCTCAATAAAAAAAAGCCAAATGGTTTAACTTAGAAAAGCTAATCAAATACAATTTTGTTCACATTTTGTCCATCATTTTATTCAAGTATATTTTACAAAAACTTTAAAGATTTTTTTGAGATATAAAATATATTTATATATATATTTCAATATTATATGTGAAAATAGTTAGTTTATGATTTAGGATTGTACTATATGTGAAATAAAATTATTCTTTTATTAAAATATGTAAAAATTATGAAATAAAATGAATTTTAAAATTAAAATTTATATAAAATAAAAATAAAATTAATTTTTAATATTTAAATTTATGTATAATATGAAAAAATAAAGTAAATATAAAATATTGGTGTAGAATTTTTAAAAAATTGAAAGTTTTTTGGCTCTAATCAAAAAGGCTTTTATATTGTTTTTTTAAAAAATTAATTTATTCTCATGTTATATATTTATATATATAAGTATATTTATTAATATGATTATTAAATTTATCTTATACATATAAAAATTTAATATAATAAATTACTTTATTTTAAGTCCAAATGCATGATAAACTCTAAGAGTTTGTTTGGTTCAGATTTGTTTTTCAGTCCAACTCAAATTTTAATTATAAAAATTAAATTTATATCATATTCAATACAAATATAAATATTATAATTAATTTTATTTTATATTTTACACACTTTTTAATATTAAATTAAATTTTTTTTCTAATTAAATTTATAAGATAAAATATTTTTTTTGTTATCCAAAACTTAACCCACAAATCAAACAAGACCTTTTTTTTAATTTTTTATTTAATGAAATACTAAGTTTCTAAATTTTGTTTTAATAAGGTATATTAAAATGATTTTTATTAATGATAACAAGTAGCATTTATTTTATATTAGTTGAAGGTAAATTTAAATACTTAAATCTACAAAAACATGTAATTAGATAATCTTCATCTATTAATTATTAAGTTTTTATCTGTTTTTGAGTGTGACTAATTAGAATTTTCTATGTAATATCATAATAATTTAAGTAAAATTAATTTTTATCACAAAAAGATTTTAATTAAATTTAAAGTGAAGAATTATTTATTTGCAGCTAAAGAACATTTCTCTTTATATTTTACTGTAAACACAAAAATAAGCATTTATAAAATATGAAAATATAAGTATTAAAATTTTTTGATTATAAGTACGAAAATTGAATCAGTTTAACATGTTATTATATTCTACTAATGTCATTTTCTAATCACTGTTGATAAATTTTATTAAGGGTAAATTACACTTAGGTCCCTGAGTTTTATGCTTAATAACGCACAGATTCATATTTTTAAAATTATAACATCAGGGTTCTTGAGTTTTAATAAATATCAAATGGGTCCTTTTTATTTTTTTTATTATTAATTTTTTTAAAAAATTATATTATACTCCTCCCCCTCCGGTGATGTGTCGCACACGCCGCGAGTGCGTGGGGATCAGGAAGAGAGAGAGGAGGAGGGATACAATGGTAATTTTAAATAATAATAATAATAATAATAAAAAACTCATTTGATAATTTATTAAAACTCAGGAATCCTGGTGTTATAACGTGGACCTGTACGTTATTAAGCTTTAAACTCAAGGACCAGGGTGTAATTTACCCTTTTATTAAACTTGTGAAAGATTCACTATTATAAATAAAAGTAATTGAATTCTGTTTTATACAGTATTCTTAAATTTGATTTGTAAAAAAAATTAAATTTATACT
The DNA here is from genome assembly GCA_002786265.1 of Apostasia shenzhenica. Classification (NCBI taxonomy): domain Eukaryota; kingdom Viridiplantae; phylum Streptophyta; class Magnoliopsida; order Asparagales; family Orchidaceae; genus Apostasia; species Apostasia shenzhenica. The sequence continues at coordinate 45,932 of KZ452167.1, read as the reverse complement.
AATTACAAATAATGTAGTTTAATATGTATTATTTATTTAATTTTTTATTTGACGAATTAATTTTAAAATAATCCCATTTTTATTAGTTTCCGGGTCATCCAATAAATAATCATTTTAAGCACAGTCCATCCGATAACAAAAAATAAAATCATATTAGGAGTTTATGAGAAAACATTATATTATTAGTTATCAAAAAAAAAGAAAAGTTATATTATTTAATCACTACAAGAAATTTTAAAAATTAATAAAGATTAAAACTTTAACTAGGAATTGTGTTGTTGTTAAATACCCTTTTATGTATTAATTTATTTTTATTATTCTCAATTAAATGCATTCGCTAATTTTTTTTATTAAATTTTTTTTAATTTTTTGATATAAAAATATTTTAGCTGAATTTTTCTTTGATTAAGTTCTCTTCAATTTTTTTTTAAAATCTTTTAACTCAAGTATTTAAAATTAATAAAATATATAAAATTAGTTCATAAAATTTGAAATCTTTAACATAAGTTAGCTTTTAAATTAAATTTTGACTCTGAGCAAAGAGGTGTGGATCAAATTAATTATTAATTTTAGAGTTATGCATTAAAAATTTTAAAAACCATAAATCAACTTTAAATATAATATCAACATCTGGACTGAGGAATAATTTACTCAATCTTTTATTTTGATTATATAATTTTCTCAATCATATAATTTCTCAAACCCTAATTTACGGAATCGTCGCTGCTCTCTTTCATTTGCCGTTTCTTTTGCGTCGCTTCTCTTCTATCTTCCTCTGTTGCAAGCCACGCCGCCGCGCTCCACTCAACGCCGCCGGCGGCGGCGGCGGCGGTCCCTGTCTAGCGAAACAATGTTATGCTCCAGGTTTGCTTCCATCAATATTTTGTATGAGTCGACGATTGTGTTAGTGAGCATTTTTTTCATTTCTTCTGTGTTGGTACTATGATTTGTTTTGTGTCACTCCCCTGTGAAGGTTTATAGTATAGGTTTTCTCTTGTTAACAACAACCAATTTTATATTATAGGTTTTCTCTTGTTGTTTATTCTGGCGCTTTAGAAGATAGAAATTCTATATAGTCCTCCAAATCATTGCAGAGAAGTTTTTTTTTTTTTTTGGAATTTGATCATTTCACACTGCATACATTTCTTGGTATTGTTTTGTATGGAATTTAATTTTGGATTTTGCACTATTTCTGTTGTTATTAGCAGAATCTTGAAATTAATACTACTATGATCATACCTTCTGTTTTAATGATTTCACTAATATTACTGAGGTTTTGAAAACCGGACCGGCTTCAGAAATGATAGACTAAAAGATTCAAGGTTCAATGGTCGAACCGGGATGAAGTAAAAATTAAAAAAAATAATAAAATATAATATAAATATAATTAAGATATATATTATTCACACATCAACACAACAATTAGACATAAAATGAATGTTTAATAGTTGAATTTAACAAATAATATCTTATGTCAATAGCCCAAAAAATAATTCCAAGCAAATCGAAATAACAATAACCCAACAAAATATTCACAAATCAAAAATTGAGTATAATATTTAGTTACATCATTAAAAGATCTGAATAAATAGTATGCTTTGTCAATATTAAAATACTAAATCATTTCATCATTTCATACACTAAAATACTAAAATACTAAATCATTCCGAGAGGATGAGGGCTGGAGAGAAGAGTGCGAGGTAAGGGGAATCACGAGTTTGTGATTGTCGCGCGAGTAGAGACCGCAGAACGAAGGCTGAGTTAGGGACCTAGGATTTAGGAAAGTTTTTTTTTTAATTTTAAACTCAACCGGTCTAACCGTTCCGGTTCACCGGTTGACCGGTTGAACTGCGGTTTAGACCGGTTCTGGCCAGTTTTAAGCGGATCCGGTTATAAAATTAAACCGGACCGGTTGGCTGACCGGTTCACGGTTCGACCGGTTGAACCGGCCGGTCCGGTCCGGTTTTTAAAACCTTGAATATTAGTGAAATGATCCTGTTGAATGTAATTTTGAAGTTATTGATGTGAGAGGGGGTCCCGAGAGACAGTGGTACGTAGAGGGCTAAGCCTGATAATTAAGGCTTAAATGAGAGAGAAAAGCATCCAGAAGAACACACAGAGATTTAAGGTAGTTCAGGGAGGAAATCCCCTACGTCCACCGAATCAGCTTGAAGTCTTTTATTATATCTTGAAGAAGGGGAGCCTGTAAGGCCTAGTACAGAATTATATAGAAAAACAGAAAGAAAAATGAAGTTCCAGCTATGTTTTAGGGACAAGGCTTCGAAGGTTCGGAGGGCTCCTAGTTGAAGAGATTCCAGATTCCAAAAGAAAGATCCAGCCTGCCCCACCTCCTGCCTGAAGCTTGTTCAAGGGTATTTACAGGCGGGAGGAAGAGGAGCTCTGTCCGGCTTGCAATGGCAGTCTGCAGGCCGCTAGTATGGGACAAGCCGGAGTTGTCTACTCATCAGGAGAATGACTTCCACCCTCCGGTGATTTGACTTTAGCTGTGACAGCGCACTCCAGGTATGGTAATGTGTACAAGGTATGGCTGTCTGGCCTATACGAATTATACGGTTGTCAGTCTAGAGGGGTTTGACAGCTGTGGCTTGGGCCATATGTCGGCGCCGACGCTATTTCAAGATCTGATCTTCGAAACCGAAGGCAGAAGATGGTTCGAAATATCATAGCTGATGTCTGGGGAGAGCTGAGATATGTCGTCCCCGATGTTATAGGACTACTGTAGCCCAATCCCCGTGGACAAGGTTTGTGGAAGGCTGAATCGTCGGAGTCGAGGTTTGAGACCTGCAAAAGTAAAGCCCATTAATTAGTGATTAATTATTATGATGAAGGATTAACATGTCTCTCGAGGTGCCACGTGTATGGCTGAGATGCAGCGCTGAAACCACGTGTTAACATCACTGTTAAAAATATCTTCCTTTTCATGGTGAAGTTTGCATTCTTGAAAAGTGTTCACAATCTGTATATTAATTTCTTTGTTATAAAATCTATAGTACATTGTTGTGATAGATTGCATATGAATGCTGGTGGGTGAACATAATGAGCAAAAGCAAAGTCTCTTTTTTATGTATGTTGTAGGGGCTTGGCTTTCTCTGTAGATGGTGATCTTGGTAAAGAGTGGATTACTGTTGGACTTGAGTGCTAGGTGTCACCAATAGTGAAGAAAGTGTGATCATTTACTGCAAATCCATCCATTTCAAGATTAAGTATAAGATAATTCAAATGCATGAAAAAATGTGATCACATTTACTATCTTGACATACAAGCCATCTCATTTATAATCTCAAGCACGTTATTTCATGTAACTTTAAATAGGTTGGTTTAGTTAGCATTTCAAATTTTTACACATATTAGTATGTGCTTACGTTGTATTGGTCATAGACAATAGTCTTTTCTCTTCTGGATTTTGCTTCTCTTCACTTGAAGTCAACTTCTACTTAATTCGTGCTAAAGGAAAAGAAACGAGAGAAGGATGAATAACAGCACCTGAAACTCATGCTTTTCTTCCTATTCTCCACCTCTCTCTCTTCCTTGGCTAACTAAAAAGGAAGGAAATGGTAATATGGAGAATGGATTTCACCCCTTTTTTTCTCATCATTTTCGAGAAGTTTTTGTATGTACCGGTACACAGCCCAATCAACGTGCATCATGTTAGCACGTAGAATCCACTTTCATTCATGTGATAGGCACCGTGCACTGATGCATACAAAAATATTTCCTCCATTTTTTTTTTTAAACTTCTATCACAAACTAATCAAACTAGGTGGCAAACATGCAGCCGCTCTCATTCCACTTAATTGCTCCCTTGGCATGCATGCATAGCGCCAAGCGTCGTGCATGCTCAAGGCCAAATGGATGAGATAGTTACGAGATAGTACCATCATTTAAAGCTAATAAGGTCGTTTAGGCTAAAGTTAATGCTAATTAACTCTAGTAATTTTTATACTTTGACAATATATTTTTTAAATACTAATTCAAAGTTTTATGATATACTAGTATAAATTCAAAAAAAAAAAATAACTTGAAAAATCTTAAAAATAATATGATATTAACATCAAAATAATATATCTTTCATGATGATTGCATTTTGCTCAAAGCCTCTCCTTGACTTCAAGAATGAGGGAACCTCTACATGTAGTTCTCATCTAATTGAGAGAAGTTAGGTATTAGATGGTAATTGATAACTGGTCTTCATCTTTTCACTTAATTTTAACTAGATGGAAGTTTAACTTTTGATGTGATATTTTTGTAGATTTATGAAATATTTGAGAAATGAGATAAGAAATAAAATAAATTTTTTTTATTTTGAAATTGTATAAGATGTGAATTACAAAATCTTGATTTTAATAATCAAACTTTTTTTTGTAGGATATATGCTATTATTAAAAAAAATATTTTATTTTTTAAGTTTAATGAAAGAGAAATTTATTTTACTATTAGAAAGTGTGTAAAATATGAAATACTTTCAATTTTAATATTCTTGGATATAAAATAAAGTTGATTTTTATAGTTGAAATTTGTGTTGGACAAAAATCTCGCCTCGAACCAAAAGAGGAGTCTACTTTACTACCCCTGTCACAATCAAATCACTTCTTTCTATTACTTGAGAAATTGTTATATTGTATGCATCATCTAATGACTTGTTTGGCGTGGGGAATAAAATCAGGATCAAAATAGTATTAGTTTAAAAAATAATAATAATAAATAAAATTTTCTAATCATTTTACATAAATTCTAATATAAAAAATATTATTTTATTTTTACATACTCAATAATTTTTAATAAAAATATTAACTTTATTTCACATTCTAGACCAAAATACTAAAATTTAGTATTTTAGTTTACAATGTGAAATAAAGTTAATATTTTTATTAAAAATTATTGAGTATATGAAATAAAATAATATTTTTTATATCAGAATTTGTGCACAATGATTAAAAAAAATTATATATTATTATTTTTTAGATTAATACCATTTTGGTCCTGATTTTGGTCCTCGCACCAAACAGGGCTTTAGACTCAATTATAAAATATTATGTATGTGCACTCTAATTGAGCTCATATTCATGTGATGCCCTGGTGATTAGATATCGAACAGTTCAAGACTCTCAATGGCTTCGAGACAGCGCAGTCTCGTTTGGTTCGAGCTTTTTTTTAAAAAATTTAATGGGAGAGAAATTTATTTTACTATTAGAAAATATGTAAAATATGAAATACTTTTAATTTTAATATTCGTATTTATATTAGATGTGAAATAAAGTTGATTTTTATAGTTAAAATTTATGTTGGGCAAAAAATTTACCTCAAACCGAACGAATTGAAGGTAATATAATTTTTTAGCCAATCATGATGTAAGCATAAATAGAGAAGAGAGTAGGGAGAAGAGCCATCATAAATGATCGACTTGAAGGTAATATAATTTTCTAATAAAAATTGATAAAAAAATTAATAAAAAGATATTCATAAAATAATAATTGAACAACTTTGGGACCTACATGAAATACATGTATATCTCATGCCTTGTTCGTAATTTATGATAAATAAATGATTTCCAATGCTTTCTATGAATACTTTTTAGGTCAAAACCACGTTGCAAATGGATTTTAATTTTTTAAAAATATTAATTTGAAATTTTGAAATTATGAAAATATTAGCATTTTGTCACAATTAAATTGTAATTATTATTATTTTATTATTATAAAGTAAGATTATTTTTAGCCATTAATTTTTAAATTTCTTAAATTAAGTTTAAAGTACTAATATTAATATTTTAAATTTTAAAATTTTAAAATAAAAAAAGTAAAAGATAAGAAAAAAAATAAAATTTAGATTTAAATTAAAATTTTAAAAAGAATAAAAATAGAAAGATATAATTATCTTTTAAAATATATAAATATTTCAAATTAATCAAAAAAATTAAATTTAAATTTTTTATTAGTAAAAATAAATAAAAGCTAAGATTTTAAAAGAGGATAAATATGATTTTTAAAAAAATTAGTATTAAGTTATAATGCTCTCCCAACTTAAGGATTCGGATGCAATTTACCCGCACTTTAATTAGGAAATGGCCGACAGACATTGTACTCGGACGTCTTTTCAGCATTACTTACTTTCGGCACGGTCAGGATCAATGTATCTGGTCGTATTCCGTTGCCAAGATTGTGAGGGTACGCATGTGTTGAACATTTCAATAAATTCCCTATATGTCCTCTCAAAATTTACTAACCCGTTTAAAATCCAGTAAATTAAGCTGCTCAAATCAGCCCTCACCTTTATGTAAAACTATCGATTTTAGGCCTCATTTGGTTTAAATTTATTTTTTAGATATATAAAAAAAATTATTTTTTAAATTTAATGAAAAAAAAATTTACTATTAAAAAATATGTAAATTATAAATTACTTTCAATTTTAATATTTATATTTATATTGAATATGAAATAAAATTAATTTTTATAATTAAAATTTGTGTTGAGTAAAAACTCGGCTCGAACCAAACTAGGCCGAGTCAGACTTTCACTTATCTATTAAAATTTATTCAATCTGATTTAATTTTTGAGTTAATTTGAGCTGAGAAACAATTATATCTTAAATTTTATATGATATATGTAATATGTAAATATCTTTTAAATATATAAATTGAAAAAATATAATGGCAATATTTTTTTAATAGATTCTATTTCAAGTGGTTGAATTAAGTTCATAAAATTTTAAACTGCGTAAAATCTGACATATTTATGCTGTTAATTTATTAAAAAAAAGTTAAATATTTCTTAAAATTAATAAATTAAATAAATCAAAAAATTAAATTTTATAAAATAATTTACCAATTTATTGATTAGTATGTAGTAGAATTTTTTATCATAATTTTTTTTTATGTTCAGATAATTAAATATTTGATTCTTCAATTGACATCTGCTTTGTTAATAGTACGCTTCACTTAATGCTAATATGGTTGGAGCTAAGTAGATGGTCGAACAGTATTTGCCGAATACAAAAGCTGCACTTTTGTTAGTAGAGGTCTTTTTGATTTTTAAAGCTTAATTTGATTCGAATTGTTTTTTTGATTCAACACAAATTTCAATTGTAAAAATTAATTTTATTTTATATTTAATATAAATATGAATATTATAGTTATTTTTTATTTTTTATTTTTTATTTTACATATTTTTAATATTAAAAATAATTTTTATTTTAAAATATAAAAATAAAAATATATTTTTTTCTGTCTTAAAAAAAAAAAAAACAAATCAATCATTTGTGTAATTTGCAAGGGTATTTAGGGGAAGCTGAAGAAAGTAAAGAACTTGGCTCAGTTTTGCAGCTTCGAGAGCTTGCGGGGTATTCTGGAATCCACCGCTATAAATGGAAGAGAAGAAATGAGCTTCGCCACCGGCTTCGTCGCCGCTGCGCTGCCGCTTGCTCTCCTATCACCCTCTTCTTGCATGCCGAAAGGAAACGTAGCGATGGGATTCGTCACCTCGCATCCAGCGGCGGTAATACGGGAGTTCCTCGAAGAGGCAGGCGGTTGCGCGGTGATCGACGGCGGCCTGGCAACGCAGCTCGAGACGCACGGAGCCGATCTGAATGATCCCCTCTGGAGCGCCCATTGCCTCTTCAGTTCCCCAGATCTCATCAAGAAGGCAAGGATATCCTCTTCATCCCATCTTAGCAGTCAGTTGAAGAATCATATTTTGCTAAATTTAGGGATTTTTTCTGATTTTTTCTGTATATTCCGTCGTCTAGGGTTAGATGATTGGTAAGTTTTTGCTTATACGATAATTGAGGAAACGACAAGCGTCCACTCAGTCGTTCCAACGCTGCGGGGTCAACTTTTGGGGTATTTGTCTATGGCTATTTGCATAGTAACCAGTAAAATTGTGGAATTTGTGTTATGAACAACAAAACAAACAACAACCAAGCCTTAATCGGCTATATGAATTCTTTGTTTCCATTGCCCTCTATCAATTACCAAATTTTTATTTAAGTCTAAGTAACTAAGATAACTCCTTAAAGTTTCTTGTCATGTCTTCTTTGGTCTTTGTCATCCTCTTTGTACATAGGCAAGATCCGATAACTTAATTTTTCTAACTGGAGCTTCAATCGGCCTACGATTTATATGTCCAAACTATTTAAGCTGAATTTCTCTAAGTTCATCCTCAATTGATGCAACACCAACTTTTTTTCGGATATACTTATTTCTTATTCTATCTTTTCATGTATATCCACACATCCACTTTAGCATCCTCATTTCCTCTTTGTATTTAAGCAAGATTCAATAACTCAATTTTTTTAATTGAAGCTTCAATCGGCCTACGATTTATATGTCTAAATCATTTAGGCTGACTTTCTCTAAGTTTATCCTCAATTAATGCAACACCAACTTTTTTTCGGATATATTCATTTTTTATCTTCTCCTTTCGTGTATATCCACACATCCACCTTAGCATCCTCATTCTCTCTTTGTTTATAGACAAGATTCAATAACTCAATTTTTTTAACTGGAACTTCAATCGGCCTACGATTTATATGTCCAAATCATTTAAGCTGATTTTCTCTAAGTTTATCCTCAATTGATACAACACTATTTTTTTTTCGGATATACTCATTTTTTATTCTATCCTTTCATGTATATCCACACATCCATCTTAACATTTTCATTTTCTCTTTGTATATAGGCAAGATTCAATAACTCAATTTTTCTAACTGGAGCTTCAATTGACTTATGATTTATATGTCCAAACAATCTAAGCTGACTTTCTTTAAGTTTATCCTCAATTGGTGCAACACTAATTTATTTCGGATATACTCATTTCACATTCTATCTTTTAGTGTATATTCACACATCCACCTTAGCATTCTCATTTCTGCAATATTTCTTTTATTTGTATGTTTTTCCTTTGCAGGCCAGCATTCAGCATTATATATCATAATTTATCTTTGATTCTGGATGAGATTTTTCTATTGTATAACACACCAGAAGTATTTCTTCATTTTATTCATCCTGCTTGAATCCTGCTAATAACGTCATTATATATTTCACCATTATTTTCTATCGTATAACACATATAAAATTGCATGTAGGAACATATAATTATTTCTAGGTCATAAGCCATGACACATGAGTTTATGCTTTTAAGACGGTTCCTGGTGATTTAACATTCTTTATAATGTTATTTTTGATAAATGATACCTCAACATTCTCCCTAATGTATTTATTATCTAATTTTATCTTTGTTGTCTTATTAACTATCATACATCTATTTTAAGATTATCATTTCATGGATTTTGTAGTCACTTTTGGCTGAACATTGTTAAATGGGTATCTGTTTGATAAACATCAGCATTCATCTACTCAATGATGCAAACATAGATTTGTCGAAGTCCTGTTAATTTCCCTAATTCATTGGTTCTAAACTTATGTACTTGTTCGATAAACTTCCTGCTGATTATGAACTTTCTTTCACATGTTTGTAGAACAGGTTCACCTAGACTATCTTGATGCAGGTGCAAATATCTTGATAACTGCATCTTACCAGGTTAACGCCGTATTATGTTTCTAGATATACTATAACCTGATTATCCAACTAAGTGACTTGACAACCTTGCATCTATAAGCAGGCTACAATCCAGGGTTTCGAGTCAGGAGGCTTTTCTGCGGAGCAGGGTGAAGATTTATTACGAAAATGCATTGACCTTGCATGTGAGGCACGTCGTATCTATGAGGACAGATGTTCAGAAGGCTCATGTGATTCTGCTGAAAATTGTTTTTCTTCAAAGCGCCCAATTTTGGTGGCAGCTTCAGTTGGCCCTTATGGAGCTTATTTAGCTGATGGTTCGGAGTACAGGTGAGGGTTGATAATGATATTATTAAGCATGAGATTATGGTAGATAAAGTTTTGTATGACTTGGTTGCCTCAGGATTTGACTTAATGTACAGTGGTGACTATGGTAAAGATGTTACTCTGGAAACTCTCAAAGATTTTCATAGGAGGCGGCTTCATGTTCTTGTTAAAGCAGGGCCTGATTTAGTTGCCTTTGAAACAATTCCATGTAAGCTGGAAGCTCAGGTACTAGCCTTTTTCAATTGGATTTTCGCTATTTATGATGTAGAATTAAGTATTAACCATGGTGGTGTTTGGGGATCAGTAGTTTAGTCGATCTTGTTTGGGATTCATTCACTGGGACTGTATTCTTTTTTTTTTTCACTGATTTTACGAAGCTATAGGAAACTGAATTTTTGAGGGAAGATACTTTATATATTCAAACCTCTGATCTTAGTGAATCTTCACATAACACATTTAACCAATTCCTTGATATAACATGATGTAGGCATGGGAAGTGGTGGACGTGAAAACCATAGGCATGCAATGATTATCATGAGAAACATAGACAAAAGCATGGAGAAAGGTGGAAAAACAGAACGGAAACTTAAAACTTCATTACATTACCAAAACATAGGCATCCACACATGGTGATCCATTAGATAAAATATATGAGGACGAAGAACAGGGGAGATATGAGAGATACATGAGAAATGCATCAAGATGGGTGCTGAGGACATTTTCGGATCAGTCTTTTGACCAGCAATGAGTTCCACGACGTAGATTGTTGAAGATCCCCTCATTAACCCCCTCTCCAATGACCAAACCGATGAGGGATCTCTCCTGCAATGGCTATTCCAAGGGTCCTCTGTTGTGGTTTCAACTCAAGTAATTTAGATCATCCAAAAATCTGCAAAGCTCTCCAAGTCCATTAGGATATTCAAGGAAGCCATAGTGGATATGGGTAACTCGACCATAGTGGATTGCATACATGTTGTCATATGGACAATAGTATGTATGAATAGTGCAAGGCCAAGTCTAATTCAAAATAATATCAATAGAAAATGTAGGCGCTTTATAACAACATATGAATCCACCATAAGTGTTTGAGGCCTTTGATATGTGCCTATGATGAGAAATAAAAGTGAAAATCTCACGTACGGTTTTGGAACGGAGATTCATTGAATAGAATGACAATCGTAACGAATGTCGGCTCAATTTGAAGGAACAGAAGTAAAATAAAGTTGACAGTTGTATTGAAATTTGTGTGCAATGTAAATTAGATTAATATATGAGAGGAAGCAAAAAAAATCATGCAGTCGGTTTTTTGGCTGAAGTTAGGTGGCCCCTTTTCATTTCTAGGAAAGGCTAAACCAAATCAATTGTATTAGGATGCTTGTGTGAAATTAATTAGCAAGATTGCAAAGGCACCTTTGTAATTTCGTGGCACTGAGTAAAATTATTTCTGGGCCATAATCAACAAGCTTAAGCTTTTAGGTTAGTTGGTAACTAGTGATTTAATATAGGATCAGAGCAATGTTCTCAAGTTTGAATTTCATTTGAACCTCAATTATCTTTAGCAAATAAGCTTTTAGGTTAGTTGGTAACCAATGACTTAACACTCTTCAATTTAGGGGTGGCAAAATGGGTCGACGGGTCAAGTTCGGGTCGAACCCGAATCCGACCCAACCCCAATAGCCTCAACCTGGGATAAAATTCATGACCCGAATCCAACCCGATTAATAAATGGGTCGGGTTGGCGAGTCGACCCGACTCATTTATAAAGTATTTTTGATAAGTCCCCAACCCGAACCCTGTCCGACCCGATTATGCCCAACTCGAACCCGACACGTTTAATAAATGGGTCAAAATTTATGACCCATACTCGAAATTTGCGGGTCGGGTTCGGGTTGGGTTCTTGGGTCGGGTCATATATTGCCACCCCTACTCTTCATCTTCATCGTCTTCTTCTTTCATTCTCTATTTGAAACTACGATACTCATGAGGGAGTCTTTAGCACTTTGTCATAAATTAGCCTAGTTGACTTGTATATTAGATACTTAAAGATCAAGGTACTTATCCGAAACTGGTGATGTTGCAGGCATATATTGAGCTTCTTGAGGAAGCCAATATAGAAATTCCAGCTTGGCTTTCATTCAGTTCAAAAGATGGAATTAACATTGCTAGTGGAGATTCATTAGCTGAATGTGTATCCATTGCTGACTCATGCAAGAAGGTTGTTGCGATAGGAATTAATTGCACTCCTCCAAGATACATTCACCAATTGATTCTCTCTATTCGTGATGTATGTCATAACTTTGTTTGATGCACCATTGCTTCTTGTATCATGTTCCTGTTTTTTGATATAAAAAATCATTTTTTATCAGCCTTATTTCTTTATAACACTGTTTTTTACATTTTTAATTGTCAGGTCTCTGGTAAACCGATTATAATTTACCCAAACAGCGGTGAGAGCTATGATCCTGTTGAAAAGAAATGGGTGGTAAGCTTTTATTATTTGTAATATTATTCCTAAATCATTCAACTCGAAGGAAACTATGGGTTTTGGATTTTGAAGTAAATTACTATTTCTAGTGAAATACATCCCTATCTAGAAATGCTTAACAGCTCAAGCTTTATTAACCGGTTTTCGAAGCGATATAGCATGAAACCAGGCCTAAGTGGTTCGTTAAAGGATTGGTTTCTTGTTGGACCGATTCCGGTTTGTTTCTATCTTAAAACAAATGGAATTGAAGTAGATTGGTATATTTGAGTCTGGAAATAGCTACGAATGAGTTCTTGTGGTTGGCTGTCATTTACGAACGGGTTCTTCCATTGTGGTTTTTTATTAAGCTCACATGAATTTCATAAACTACCATGCAAACCGGATGATTTAGAATTGCGAAATTAGATGGGAAAGAAGAGAGAAAAAAATTTCTCCATGTAGTTGGATCCAATTAAATTGAGCGAACTGGCTTGAGGGATCATCCTGAAATTCGCATGACGCACTCGGGACCTATTTGCAATGGAACTTTGACCTCAGCGCCCTAACTATAATTTACCCAAGAACCAATAAAAGAGGACTTCAACCTAGATTTTACCTTATTGTTGAGCATCTCAAGTAATTTATAGCACAGAATATAATGTTTTAATTACTTAATTTTACATCTCGAACTTAAAACATAATATGTGGAATGCCTGTTTTGCTTGAAAGGAATCCACTGGAGCTGCTGCTGATGAGGACTTCATCTCCTACATCGCCCACTGGCATGAAGCAGGAGCTTCACTGATCGGAGGCTGCTGCAGGACAACCCCAAATACTATCAGAGCCATTGCAAGAACCCTCGGCAAAAATTATCTTTCAGTACAAAAATAAAAAAAAAATATTATTGTAATTTCATGAAATCACGTAAGTTTCCAACTATATCATGCAAATATAGTTTATCCCGTAGAGCTTGTGATGTGGATGTGGTGTGGGGCAAGATGTTCTGTTTTAGCAGTGGTATGGATCTTCCATTGGAGGATCAAATGCACTCGATAGAAAACTCGGGATGGAAGATCGGACAATCGGATGAATGATCGAACCACTTGATGAAATTGTTGCATCGGACAGAGATGGAGAAGGTGATTAGATGATCAATCAAATGGTGAGTAGACTTTCTATGAGACTCATAATGCAATAGGATCATCAGATGAGGTTATAATTGTACTCCTAAGAGCTAAGTTTGTTGCATCATTTTTTTTATAAACATCTTAGGAGATCTTATTCAAATCTAATATAGAAAACTATTCTAGAGTATGAGAGTTTTAGTGTGATTTGTTATACTAATTTTCTTTGTTTTTTTCCCCTCAATTTAAGGTTTTTTTCACAAAAAACTTAATGTTTTTATTTATTATTCTTTGATTTTGGATCGAGTATCTCTCGTTCAAATTAGGTTTTTCGTTTGTGTTTCCCATTTGTTATGTGGAAGTGGGACGTTTCTTAGGTAAGATTTTCTTTAAATTTGCTTACTCTTGATCGAAATAATGGAAGTACTGGTGCTGTGATGCTAAAAATCGATCGATCCATTTGAGGACAAGGACTTAGGGCTTTGGAAGATGTGTATAGAAGATTTGTTATGTTAGAAAAAATTATATCAGCCTTTTAAAGGGATAGAAGGCAGACTCAATAAAGCAAGAAGAATGAGATCTATGATATCGATAGGCACTGGAGTTAATCCGACTTATGTTAAGAAGAATTGTGCTGAATTTAAATATTGTTGATTGGTCTATAAAAAATAGGTTAATTATTGAGAAGTTTCTATAGTTAATTCATAAATATTTTTTGGTCTATAATTTTTAAAAATTTGCTCAAACTTCTCTATTTTAAAATTATTATAACTCAAGATCCATATAAATTACTATTATTATATAATAGATCTCTACCGATGATTTTTAAAAATTCAGTTTTTACCTCTCGCCCCCCACCCTTTCCCTGCAAGGTGGAGGCGGCAGCTGCGACGACGGTGATGAATAATACAAAATTTATAATAGTAAAAATATAAAAATTTGAAGCAGTATTAAGGGTAAAATTGAAAATTAATTCGTTAAATTTCAGTATGAGTGATTTTTTATGTAACATTAGGTAAACTGTAAAGATTTTTCGACAAATTTTTAAAAAACATTGACTAAACATTATTTATAAGTTAACTAAAGGAGCTTTCAGTAATTAACCCAAAAATATTACGATTAGAAGATATTATTGATGAACATTTTATGCAATATATACGAGAAGTCTTTGGTATACAAAATAGATGCATCGACTCTTCAATTTGAAGATGGCTTGGAGAAGTTTTCGCAATGATCATATTAATAAGTTTAATGTTATTAATTATAACCCAGTTGAGTTCGATGAATGTTAACTTCGATGATAGATAAAAGCTTTTATATACTAGTACAATATATACATTTTACGGCACCTTTATAAAGGCGATTAACAAGAGAGACTGCTGCACAAATTTTCCGATAAAATTTTATACGGCAGTTGACAAAAGTCAACCGCTGTAGTTTAGTTTTAGACGGCGATTGATGCCATAAACCGCCGTCTAAAGGATTGCCTTTAAACGGCGGTTTATGGCGTCAATTGCCGTCTAAAGTTTTGACAGCGGTTGACTCAACCAATCGCTGTCTAAAGACTTACCTTTAGACGACGGTTGGTTGCGTCAACTGTCGTCTCAAGTTTAGACGGCGGTTGACGCAACCAACCACCATCTAAAGGTAAGTCTTTAGACGGCGGTTGGTTGAGTCAACCGCCATCCAAACAACCTGATATATGATCAATCTCACTGCTTGCAGTATACTTTACGTAAAAACCTAGATCTCTACAAGCTTGCTCGATCTTTGTTTGAACGTCACAACGCGAGGGTTGCTCGTCGCCGGAGGAACTCACGTCGCCGAATCAAGCCGTGCACATCGATTTCCTCCTCCATCTTCTTCTTATTTGGCCGCCATTCCCAGCTCTATACCTTCGCCGACGCCGTATCTAGCACTCTAATGTCGGATCTAGCACGCCGACGCCAGATCTAGCACGGATCTAGCCACATTCGCGGCCCTACATCCTCGCCGACGCCGGATCTAGCAAACTCTACTTTCTTCCACCTCATTTTTCTTCTTCTTCATCTTCTAGCTGGATCTAACAATCGCTGCACTACGCCTTCGCGGACGCTAGATCTAGTCACCTCCACTTTCTTTCACCTCTTCTTCTTCTTCTTCGTCTTCTTCTTCGTCTTCGCCGGCGTCGAATCCCGTCGTCTCCACTATTTTTCACATTTTCTTCTTCTTCTTCATCTTCGGCCACCATTCCCTAGATCTACACATTCGCCGATGCTAAATCGACCCTTCTCCTTTTTCGTCGGCCTATTACCATTTTCTGTACACCTTCACTGACGACGTCGAAAGTCTCCTGCCAGATCTACTTTTCCTAGATCTACTTCTTTACTTTTTTTTATTTTGTTATTATTTTTTCAGGTTGATTGCAAAAAAATTGGATTAAAAAATTTCAACTTTTTTCTGCTTAATTTTACATGAGGTAAATCATATTTATTCTTTTTTTTTCAGTTTATTTATATGTTAATTGTGATGTATAAGTAAAATTTTTTTAGTATCATAAACTGAATTAATTAGCATATATTAATTATATTAGACCTTATTATATAGGTAATTATATATAGATCGATCTTGGATTAAAATGAATAAACGATCATTTCAATATGATCATGGAGTGAATTCTTTTATAGATTTCGCACTGAAAAATGAATATTTAGTTAATGGCAGAATAAGATGTCTGTGCTTGAAATATGGAAATATAAAATTATTTGAAGCCAATATTATGAAAGATTATTTATTTTTTTCATGGATTTAATGAGACTTATGAAAGATGGATTTGGCACGGTGAATTTGTAAGAAATGAAATGAATAATATTGAGAGAAGTACATCATCTACATATGTCATGCTAATGTTAACATTGAAAATACAGTCGAGAAAGATATGATGGAAGATCTAGTTTGGGATATTGAAAATAATTTATTAGAAGCTCCAGAACAGTTTGAAGAGTTGCTTGAAGAGGCCAAGAGTCCATTATATCCTAACTGTAAGAGATTTACTAAACTTTCTGCACTAATGTGTTTATTTAACTTAAAACCAGCAAATAGTTTAAGCAACAAGTGTTTTACAGAGTTATTTATTCTTATAAAAGATATGTTACTAGCGTCCAATTAGCTTCCGAATTCAACTTACAAAATAAAGAAAACACTTCGTACATTAGGAATGCATTATAAGAAGATCAATGTATGCCATAATGATTATATTTTATATCAGAATGAGTATAGTGGATTAGAACAATATTCAGAATATAAGAAATCAATGTGAAAGCTATGTGCAGATGACATTAAAGAAAAATATGGCGTTCCAGAGAAAATTTTGTGGTATTTGCCTCCGATACTGCGCTTTGTAAGACTATTTCAAAATAAAGAATATGCTAAAAATTTTACTTGACATGTTGATAGTGAAGGACATGTATTTGATAGAATAATATGACACTCTGTTGATTCGCCGCAATGAAAATCTTTCGATATTAGATTTCTAAATTTTGTTGAAGATCCGAGGAATTTAAGACTTGAGCTGTGCACTGATGACTTTAATCCGCACAGTGTTCAAAGTAGTCAACATAGTTGTTGGCCTATTTTCTTGGTTATTTATAATTTTTCTCCTAATTTATGCATGTTAATTTTATTGATATCTGGACCGAAGCAACCTGAAAATAAAATAGATGTTTATCTTTCTCCATTTATAGATGATCTTAAAAAGTTATGAAAAAAGGAGTGTAGACATATGATGCTTACCGGCATGAGCTATTTACATTAAGGGCAACACTTATATGGACTGTGAATGACTATCCAGCCATTTGGCGGGATGTAGTGTTAGGTTATTATGCATGTGTTATTTTTGCTGATAAAACTAATGCACAGTATTTAAAACACGAAAAGAAATTATATTATATGTGTCACAGAAAGTGATTGCCTCGAGATTATGTGTTTCACAAAAAAAAAGCTTTTGATGGTAACGCAGAGTTTGAGAAGGCTCCACGCCCACTTAATGGGAAAGAGTTGATACAAGTTTTGAGCACCATAGGTCAAGATCCCCCAAAAATAAATTATTGAAAAAGAAAATTAATATTTTTTGACCTTGATTATTGGGAATATTTGCATGTAAATCACAATTTAGATGTCATGCATATAGAAAAAAATATTTGTGATAGTATTATTGGTACACTATTAAATGATGCTGGAAAAAGTAAAGATAGTATAAATGCACGATTAGATATAGTTAGTATGAGAATTCGACAGCAGCTTGCTCCTTAGATCCATTGCAGGTGAACATGTCTTCCACATGCATATTATACATTCACGAAAAAGGAGAAGAAGCGATTTTGTAAGATTTTGTATGTGTTAAAGGTGCCTAATGATTATTCTTCAAACATTAAAAGTTACGTAAATCTCAGAGAATTGAAATTAATTAATTTGAAATTAACGAGGCTATGTTTCTTCTTCAATTCTTTATGTACTAAAATTATAGATCCTCTCAAGTTAGATGCTCTTCAAGTTTGCATTATTGAAACAATTTGTGAGTCAGAGATGTTCTTGTAGTAGATGTAGCCTTTCGAGCGATATATGAAAATACTCAAAGGATATATTCGTAATCGTTACAGGCCAGAAGCTTGCATGATTGAGAACTATGTCGCTGAAAAGGTCATAGAATTTTATAATAAATACTTATATAATATTAACCCAATTGGAGTTCTCATTGATTATATCGCAGTTGATAAGTATAGAAGAGGCATTATATCAGGGAAGTCTCATGTTGTAGATGTTAACATATTAAGGCAGACACATTTGTATATTTTGTGTAATTCAGTGGTTGTGAATTTATATATTGAGGAGCACAAAGAACAATTACGAAGTGAAAATCCTTTACATGCACGAAATTAAATATGAATTCAGAATAAGCATATTAAAGAGTTCATTAAATGGTTTGGCTGTCGTATATCTACATTATTATGTGGAAGAGAAAGTGCTAATATCGATAAGTTATTGAAGTATTTAATATTTTTATCAAATCACTGTGTAGTGAAGTATGATGAATACATAATCAATGTATATCGCTTTTTCACTAAAAAACGAGACAATAAGTGAGTTGTTCAAAATAACAGAGTTTCTTTAATTGCTCAAACAATACAAATATCAAGTGCAAAAAATAAAAATCCTCATATGAGTGATTTGTGTTACTTTGGTGTTATTGAAGAGATATGAGAACTTGGTTATATTGGTTTTCGTATTCTATTATTCAAATACTTATGGGTAGATAGTAATAGTGGGAGCAAAATTGATGAGATGAGCTTTACATTAGTCAATTTTAATAGGATTGATCATAAAGATGATTATTTCATTCTCGCAAACTAAGCTAAACAAGTTTTCTATGTTGAAGATCTTGCTAATCCACAGTGGTCAATCATCTTCAGTCATAACCCAAAATTTATGATAGATAAAGATAATAATACTACTTACGAAGAGCTATTCGGATTTACAAATGGACTGCCTATGACTATGTATGATAATTCTGATGAGGTTCTTACTTATGTAATCGAAGGTGGAGATGATACTGAGTTAATAAATAAATCTGGAAAGAAACGAAAAATGAATTGCTAGAAAGACAAAAAATAGAAAATGGTAAATATTTATTACATTCATATTATTTTTTTCTTCTGTAATTTTTCATTGATCAACCTATATTACTAATATAATTGCAGGTTAAGGACGGACCAATCATCCTCTACGACCTCGAAGAAAAAAAGCGGCTTGACTCAATTGTTGAAATTGATAACAAATTAAAAGGTTACTGAAAATTTAACAATTGAGATAGTCAATGGCTTATCAGTACCTGAGAGAAATACAGATTAGTTGATAAGTTATTTGAGAGACATAGTTCGACATAAAGCCCTATCTCATACATAATATTGTGTGAAGTCCTAGAATCAAATAAACAGTCAATGTAAGAACAAATAATAGTAAGATATTTTCTTTATTTTTTTTAAAAAATATTTAAGTTGTTAATATTTTTATTATTTTTTCTTGTAGAATACATTTGATGGAGTAGATAAACTGCATGACAAATTATATGGGAATGATGTGGAGGACTTGAAAATCCTTTATGTACAAGAAATTTGTCAAGAAGAAAGATGAAAAAGCTCGATATGTTATTCCTGATTACTATAACGAGAAAGATATGACAATGTTAAAAGAAATAGCAATGAAAGGATATAGGTCTACCGAAATAAGTCTGATGGCGAACATATCAAGTTCTTTTATGCGAGACAACCCTGCAAGCCCACCTCCTGCATTAGCTGAGGTATTATTATATATGATATTTATATATAAAGTTTTATTCATATTATGATTGTCATTATATTCAGCAAATTTATATTACAGAGAATGCATTGCTTGATTGCTTCAATTCCCAACAATGTGATTGCCCATGGGACAGTGGTCAATCCAGTGGCTTCTATTACACACACTTTATCGATGGGCGAGAGAATTTGTACAATTCTTGTTAATCATATAATTTATGAGTATGTTAGACTCATTTTTTCAATTGATAATAGAATAATAATTAGTGAGGCATTGAGATATATTATTCGTTGACCTACTTCGCTTATTCTTCATAATAATCTGGTATGATATATTATTATAATTTTAAAACTTTTTTATTGTTAATTTATCAATTTTTTAAATTAGCGAACAAAAATTAAACCTGCTGGAGTGCAACGTGTTAGGAAATTACTAGCAAGTCAAAGTAAAATACATAATGTAAGTAATATTATTTGTTATCATTTAAATTTATCATATATATAATATGACTAATAATTTTAATTTTATATAAATTATGTCCATGAAGAAGATCAGATTCCTTTACTATTTTTAAATAAGATGTTAGAACATACAGAATATACATTAACAAATGAAGTGTTAATATATATTCTCATTTTGCTGATGCTTACGGGTAGTTCTTACATTAGGTAAGTATATATATATGTATTATGTACATTAAAATTACTGTTGTGGAAGAAATTTTTAATTTTCATATTATTATGTACATGTAAGTGTTTATATAATCAAATAAGAGTAAATATTAATTTGCGAGATAGATATTGCTTTGTGGATCCACAAAGCATTGCAGGTTTTATAAATAAGAATCAATGTGCAACCGCATTGAGAAACAGAATAATGGAGGCCAGTCAAAATTTATTAGTTATTATTTCTTATAATAGTGGGTAAGTTTTAACAATCTAATATTCTAAGTATATTGAAATTTATAAGTAATATTATTTAATTATTTTAACAGGAATCATTAAATGTTGGCTGCATTGAATTTATATAAATTATACATATATTGGATGAATCCTGTCGGGCAGTCTTATCGCCAATAAGTTAAATCTATCGTCGATCGGTAAGTAAATATTTGAATTATATTTTTTTATAAATGATAATTACTTTACTGTGTATAAACACTTTGTGAATTTTAACAGGTCGATGATAAAGTTTTGTATGACTCGTCTTCACAAAAAAATATATAATTAATTAAAGAATGTACAGGTATTTAGCATATATTTTTCAAATTAGAGTGTACATATTTTAATAAATAAATTGTAATATCCTTTATTTTGTGTTTAATTAGTGTATAAGGCAAGACAATAATATTAAGTGTGGATATTATATACTTATGTATATACACTACATTGCACTTGCAGGCTTATCAGAAATACTCTCTACTGTACGTGGTCTAGCACATTTATTTAAAAATTAAATTTTTTGTTATAATAATTATTTTTTGATCTACAGTTGATAGAAAATAAGACCCAGTTCAGTAATGATGAATTGGACAATGATATTCGTAAACCATTGGCAGCATATATATGAAACGAATAGAAACTGTGAGATGGTATAATATTTCAAATTACACTCTAATTGCTTTAATTATTTATGTGATAATTGGAAATTCATAATTATTAATTTAATTTGTTGGTGTATACTGCAGAACATGAAAAAACAATGATAAAGGTATAATTTTTTAGTCAATTTTGTAGAGAATAATTGAAATCTTATTTATTGCATTTATGTATAATATTGTTATTTTTTTCTTGCAAAAACAGATTCTTATCATAATAATGATTTTCATTTTAGAGTCATCTATAAATTTTTTTAATTTAGTTGTATTCATGATCAATTTGTATGTATTGATTCCTGTAATTTAGCACTAAATGCTAGTTAGAATATTAGATGAATTAATAATATATATTATGATTCTCTTATATATGTGCGCTGATCATTGATATGTATTCATATTATTATGTATATATGTGAGCTGATATACATTGTATTTATATATTGTGATTCTTTTATATATGTGAGCTGATATATATACATTAATGTATTCATATATTGTAATTCTCTTGTATATGTGAGCTGATCATTGATATGAATTAATGATATACATTGTGATTCTATTATTAAATATTGTTATTATTTACTGCAGATAAATTTTTAATTTAAAAAAAAATAACTATAGAGGGCGATTGACTGTGTCAACCGCCCTCTATAGATATAGACGTCAGTTCTCCAAAGAGAACTGTCGTCTATACTAATAGTACTATAGTATCTTTATTACGGCGTGTTACCAACCGCCGTAAAAAGCCTATAATCTTCTACGAGTTAAAATAAGTGGCCTTTACGATAGATATTTTAAGGCGATTTTAAACCGCCGTAAAATGGGTTTTCTATAGTAGATATATATATTTGTTGTTTAAAAATTAATTTTATAATATTACACTTTGAATAAATATTAATCTTAAAAATTAATTTTATTTTATATCATAATATTAAAATATTTTTTTTAATATCTCTTAATTTAAAATGAGTTTAAATATTTCAATATTATATTTCAATCAAAGGAGACTAATTAATTAGCCGTGACTTATCTTCTAATATCACTGCACATGGTTTATTTTCAGTACTGCTAGCGTTTTTCTTTCTTTAGAAGGTGGGAAAATTTGTGCTATATATTTTTTTTTGCATTTTTTAGTCTATTTTATATTTTTTCACTTAAAAAAAAAAGTTATTCACAAATGGCAACCATTATATAACTGAGAAAACCAAAATGATGCTTCTCAAAAAAAAAAAAAAACCGAAATACCTTTCCATCTATCTACCTATTTATCTATATATATACATATATATATATATATATATGTTAAAATGTTAAAATAAATATAATAAATAATTTTGTTCAATGCGTAAACAATATCCTTAAAGTATTTAATTACTCTCACTATTAATGATGCATGATTAATAGTAATAATACTTCAAGACTTAACAAAATTATTTAAAAATTAAGTCAACAATTATAGAATTTTCACAGTAGCTTTTTACGTGCAAAAGTATGAAAATTAAAAAAAATGAAATTAATAAATTTCAAAACATTTATAGAATTTTTACAACTTTTAAATGCATTTTTTTTATTTTTTTATTAAAATCAATAGAGGCAACCATTAATTTTAGTCCAAAAGACACGACGCTTCATTTTAGCGAATAAAAATATAAATATATAATCTCAGAAATTAAAATTAAAATTATGAAAATATGAATTTTGAATTTAAATTTTTAATTCCAAATTCCAAGTTGCCAAGTGGTGAGTCTTTGATTTAATAATATTTAATATCAATTTCACTTTTTCTCTATTTTTTATTTTTCCTACATTATTTAAATTCAATAATGAATAATTTTTATAAACAATAAAATAGATATTCAAATTTTTAATATGAAATTTTAATATACTCATTATATTACTTACATTATTATCTGTTTAATAATATATATATACATATGTATAGAGAGAGAGAGGTCTGGCACTCTGGCTACTAGAGAGATGGGCATTGTTTACTGGTCCATGAGCAGAATCTCAGGGATGGAGAGCAGGAAGCAGCCATGAAAAGAAGAAGAAGAAGAAGAAGGAGAAGAAGAAGGAGAAGAAGAAGGAGAAGAAGGAGAAGAAGAAGGAGAAGAAGGAGAAGAAGGAGAAGAAGAAGGAGAAGAAGGAGAAGAAGAAGGAGAAGAAGAAGGAGAAGGAGAAGAAGGAGAAGAATACTGTGACCAAATTAATTGATACTGAGCTGATATTGCTTGTAGACAAATTTTCAGATACGGTAGAAAGGTGCATTGAAACTTTATAGATTAATATATATATATATATGCATTATTAATTATTTAATTATTAGGCAGGATTCATATTATGAAGATGATGATGAAAATGAAGACGAAGATGATGAAGAGTATATCTCCAGACGAAGATGATGGAGAAAAAGCCCTTATTCCCTCTCTTCCTTGCCTTAACTCTGATGCCAAGCCATTAAAAGACTAAAAGCTCAAATTGCCAAGATTGTTTCAAAGCTATAAAGTAAAAGCATAAGGAGAGAGAGAGAGAGAAGAGGATCCAAGCTTATCACTTTGACTGCCCCCACCTTGTCACCATTTGGTCCTGAGGAGTGGATTCAGCTCAGAACTAATGGTGAGATGGAGCAGTATAAGTTCTATGTATGTAGGACAGTCATTAATTTGTAGGGATAATTACGTACATGTCACATTAAACATTTTTATTTACGCATTACTCATTCATTCTTATTTAATTACGCTACACACACTCCAAACATTATAAAGCTTACAACCACACACTTGAGTTAAAACTCAGTTAGAATCTAGTTGAAAAAAAAAGAATATTCCGTTAATAAATCTTAAAAATTACATTTTTTACCCTTGTGTAAATAGTTTTCTTCTTCAATACCATGGTATTATTAATGCAGAGATTTTGCCCTAAAATCACCGCAGATCGCGGTTTTTTTTCTTCCGTCGCAGCCATCGGCACCGATTTTCTCTCAACACTCGCGGTTTTTTTCTTCCGACGCAGCCATCGGCCATCGCTACCATAGTTAAACATAATTTTTATGAACGGCTCAAATTTTAAATAACTTAACTATAGTTAAGTTACTTAAAAACTATGATTTCTTATGGTAAAGCAAGTTAAAGTGTGTGGTTGTAAGCTTTATAATGTTTGGAGTGTGTGTAGCGTAATTAAACAAGAATGAATGGGTAATGCGTAAATAAAGATGTTTAATGTGGCATGTACGTAATTATCCCTAATTTGTATTGTACTCATTTAACCCATCCTGCCCCGACCCTAATGCGACAATATCAGAGTCGGCCCTAATGCGATGATATATCAATGCTGGCAGTTCGATTCATTAACGTTGGCCCTAACGCGATGATATTAGCGTTGACGGATGGATTCATTAGCAGCCACAACTATCGTTTATAAGTAAAAATGTTGCAATGAAATTCAGCTCGATCAGTTTAGATAAGCAATATATATCAGTGACATATAAAGGCTCTGTTTGGTTGGAGGGGAAAAAAAAGACTTGAAAAAATTTTATGACTTTTTTTTCAAAAAATGTATGATATAAAATAAGAAGAGAGCTATATTAAAAATTATATTGAATATGAAATAAAGTTGATTAATTTATTGAGAATTATATAGAATGTGAAACAAAATGGTTGTTTAATATTGAAATTTATATAGAATAAAATATAAAATATATAGTTTTATTTTTTTAAATAAATTAAAGTTTTTTGTCATAAATGTTAATTTTAGCCAAAATTATTTGTTTCGCAAACAAAACAGGCTAAACAATCGAAATATACACAACAAACAACAACAACCAAGCCTTAATCCCACCAGATGGGGTCGGCTACATGAATCCTTTATTTTCAATGCGCCCTATCAGTTACCAAATTCTTATCTAAATCTAAGTAACTAAGATCACTTCTTATAGTTTTTTGTTATATCTTCTTTATTCTCCCTCTTCCTCTTTGTACATGGGCAAAATCCAATAATTAAATTTTTCTAACTGGAGCTTTAATCGACCTACGATTTAGATATCCAAACCATCTAAACTGACTTTCTCTAAGTTTATCCTCAATTAGGGTAACACCAACTTTCTTTCGGATATACTCATTTTTCATTTTATTCTTTCGTGTATATCCACACATCCACCTTAGCATCCACATTTCTATAATATTTATTTTAGTTATATATTTTCTCTTTATAGGTCAGCATTCAGCACCATATATCTTCACTGATCTTACTACAGTTTTATAAAATTTACCTTTGATTCTGGGTGGAATTTTTCTGTCGCACAACACTCCAGAAGAATTTCTCCATTTTACCCATCCTGCTTGAATCCTGCTAATAACGTCATTATCTATTTCACCATCATTTAATATTCTAAACGACAAAACTTTTACAACTTTAAAGATCTAAATCAAAATTTTTAAAAAATTGAGACCAATTTGCAATACCTTTTAGATTTCAAGGAATTCAATGTAATGTACCCTAATAGAAAAAAAAATCCTAAGATTAAAAACAAAAAGAGGTTGAATTAGAATCATAAAAAACTTAGAAAAAATAAATTAAATATCACTTATTCATTACCTATATAATTTTTTTATTCAATATTTGGGCTCCTTTATTTTTGCTATATAACATTTCCTTTATATATATATATATATATGGGTATAATCTCAAAATCTAATTCTTGTTTGGCTACTAATTGTGTTCTAATTTTTAGATGAATTCAATTTAAATAAACTTTAAGTAAGTTATTTAAGATAGTTTTCAGATGAAATAATTAATCTTAAATATTAAGTTATTTTTAAATATAAATATAATTATATTTAAAACATTTAATATATACCCTTCAAAATATGCATCTATGCATAAAATAAATTATGTGAATATTATAAAAATTCATATACATGCATGTAGTTCAAATTAAATAAAATTATGAGAGTTAAAAAAATTAATTTTTGAATTTTCTCAAGAATGAAATTTGAATCCTGTAATTAAAACTTAAAAAATTGGGATAATTACCTACATGTCACATAATTTAGTTTTATTTAGTCTTACCCATCAAATCTTAGTTAATTACGTTATGCATACTAAAAATATTATAAAATCTTACATATACATATTTTAACTTATTTCTATTATAATAAGTAATCATAATTTTTTAATAACCTAATTATAGGTAGATTACAAAAAATCTAGGTCATTTATTATATTATTTTAAGGATATTTAAATATATTTTGAGTGAAAATCTTAAAAATCTTAATGTTTAGGTGACAGCAAAGGAAAGAGACATTCGCGATGTGAATTGATTTTAGGATAAATCAACGCTTTAGTGTGCTATTGAGGAAGAGAAAAAATATGTACCATTAAAAGTAAAAATATAATTTTAATGATTTATTAACAGAATATTTTTTCAAATAGATTTTGATTAAGTTTTAACTCAAATCATGTGTGCATGTAAGATTTTGTAATATTTTGAGTGTACATAACATAATTAACTAAGAATAGATGAGTAATGCATAAATAAAACTAAATTGTGTGACATATAAGTAATTATTACTAAAAAATTTCATGGCTCAATTATCCCCTACTAACTAAATAGTAATCATTTAATTAAATGAGATTAAGATATTAATTAGGCACCTGAATTAAATCGTACAATAAATAACAAAAATTGATTGTTAATAATTGGGTGCGCACGCTCAGCGCATGGATCGAAGCAGTGTGCGTTGCTTATGACGTCATGGTGATTCATTTTTGGCACATCCTGCCATGAGAGAATCATGCAAAGCATGCATGACATAACCTTTGGAAGGGGACTTTTTACTTTTATTTTGAAATTTGTAACACTAAATTTTTTTAATAAAAAAATAGAAAATTTACATACAGAACATTAAATTCATCACAAATTACATATTTTACCATCATTTAACACCATCATTTAATAAATATTGCGCATATCACACTCTGCTTATAATAAAAATATTATAATAGAAATGTAAAAACCATAAGCAGAGTGTGATATGCGTAATATTTACTAAACGATAGTGAAATACGTAATTTATAATGAATTCAATGTTTTATATGTAAATCTCAAAAAAAAAATACATATTTATAAATATATATTTTATTTATGAATTATATATGTATATCGCATGTTTGATCAATTAAGATAAATATCATTAAAATTATAGCTATTCTATATATTTAATATTAAAAAATAAAAATTTATATAAAAGTTATAATTTTTATGACAAAACTTTGTGACCTGAATTGTAAATGAGTTATAGCTTTTATATTTTTTATAATCAATATGTAATATTAAAAATTTATATTTCAAATATGTAATATAATAAAATTTTAGTGACTAATATATAATTTTCTTTATCATATCTAATAAAAATTTAATTCATATAATAATAATTAAAATTTTATTTCATTAGGTGAGATCACCTATTTAATTTTAAGTTTGATATACATGTTAAGTTATATTTCAAAATTTGTGAATAATATGATACATAAATAATATATAAAATTTTTGTGATATAAATGTAAATAAAAATTCAAATGGTTGATTTTTTTTTAACTGAAAAAGATTGAAATATCTGAGATGCTTGCGGTAAGATCCCAAAATTCATACAAATAATGTTGGTTTCATATTATATATATATATAGAAAAAACAGGATGATATGATTTTATTTATGTTCTTTTACATTGAGCTCCTTAGCATTTTAATGTCATCTATTTTGGTCCAAATGGGATATATTTGTATTTTTGTTAATATTCTTCGTTTGGGAGTACTTGTGGCATGAAAATAAAAGATGATAAAATAAATAAATAAGTGTAGACGAAAATACAAGTTGAAAAATTAATATATCAGTGAGAAAGCTGTTGGAGTAGTCTGATCAATTAGTTGATGATAAGCTCAAAGAAAATCGATTTAAATAATTTTGATATATATATATTTCATGTAAACTGATAAAGCTGAATAAGAATATATTATTTAATAGAGTAGTAAAAATAAATAATTCATATTGCCGACTATACTTAGTGAAATGAAAGCTTAGTTGTTATTACTCAAAGTATTTCTTTTAAGCGATTAGTACAACTCTTTGTTTGGAAAAAAAAATGTTGTGTAAAAATGGATAAATAAATTTCAGGTTTCAATGGTTATGGGTATCTTGTAAATTGATATTTGTTTTTAATTAAAATTTGGTCACTATAATTTGCAAAATTATTTGTTTAATTTCCTTTGTCAAATTACACTACAAGATTCTATGTGTCAAATTATTACAAGATTTTCATTTAATTTTTTTGTGACAATTTATTTTTGTGTCTTTATTGCACTAATTATGTTTTTCTTTTCTTAGAACATCATCCGACAATTACTCCCTACCCCTTCTGCCATTACCTATGGGTCATCACATGCAATCAGCCTCACAGTTTCTCCACTAAAGGTGTCTCTACAGATTGAGATTACACTATTTAATTATACGATGATAATTATAATTTTATTGTTACTTTTCATCAATCCAACATCTCATTACAGAGGAAGGACTATTCGTGTAGGTTTACTGTGGAATATTAAAAGTATTATCAATAACTCTAGTGAAAAATTTCTTTTGCAGATAAATTACATCATATTTTTGTCATTTTTACATGAAAGATATTTTATCGGGTAGATTAGAACTAACTAGAACTGGTTTGAAGTTGAACTAGTTTGCTTTGGATATTATCAATCGGTTTCGATTTCTTCTAAATTGAACTGATTCCTAAGTCCTAATGGGATAAGATCAAAAATGATTTGATCCGATTTGACGAGCACTCTGACTTTGGCCTGACCAGGCCAAATTGATGTACCTCTTTTCTTGTTAATATCTATGATTGGCACTCCATAATACCTATGATTTACATTATTTAATTTAATTATTGTACTTTAATTCTCTTTATTTTTTAAGAAAATATTCTTCCTCCTTTCCCTCATTATCATACTCTTGCACACATTCATATTACTTATTTTTTATTTTTTTGATGGACACATTAATTCATATCACTTCATTGCATAAAACTATATTATTTCATATTATATTCTATTAAAAATCTGATTTAAACAGAAACAAATTATAATATATCAAGTTGTAATCATGATAATGAGAAGGATTTAGGAGTTTGACACACTTCCCATTGTGGTCAAGCCTAGGAGAGCTGTCCTTGATCTATTGGAACCCTAAAACATGAAAATAATTTAATTAAACTTCAAGTTTGAATGAAATAATATACATAAAAAGAGCTTCAAAGTTCAAACTCCTATGAAAGTAAAGAATTTTATCCACACTACTCTTGTTCTTAATGCTATCACACCATTCAAAAAGGAAAAAATAGATTTTAATATAGGCTGTGGATCTTGATCTATTATTCATTTTATTTCAAATAACTAAATGAAAATTTTGTGTTCATTTATGTCTTCTCTTTTTTTTTTTAATAATTATAATCATCCCTAATAGAATTATGAATGAAAGTAAAAAATGATTCAGTCATAATTTTGCATCTTCAATCATTATTAAAGTTAAAAGTTTGAGATTTTTTTCACACCTTCTATGCATATATAAACCACTTAGAACTTTTAGATTACTTTTTATAGAGCTTCGATCACACATAACATCTTCTTTTAAGATGATATTTCTGAATTTTAATACTTTGGCAAAGAAATTGACTTTCTTAGTCGTAAGACTTTCAGTATTATTTGACTCCATAAAAAAACATGAATTTTAGATGCATGGCACACTAATACTCGATCTCTTTATTCTTAGGCTATGATACTCATTTCAGTGAAATCATGTTTTTATTCATTGATACATCAATATTTATTTTAATAAAAATTCTTAAGTAGGGGATGCTATGATATTTGTCTTTGGGTAGACACTATTTTATCGATTTTGTTGACATTCTCAGTCTCCTCCGAATAATTTCTAATTGAGTTCCATGTCTCTTTTGGTGATCGTGTTGGTTTGCCCACTAACACAGCATTGTGAGATTTTCACATTGACCACATAACTTTTCAAGATATTTCATTTGTCTTTTCTACTAGTTAAGTTACATTTGAATTTATATGCAAGAAAAGAAGAAAATTGCTTAAAAAATTTAATGTTTGTATTTTTTTTTTTTTTGAAAATCAAAGTTTGTATTAAATCTCAAATTGGAGTATTAGAATTGTATTGTTTACTCCAAAGCATTTCCTTATTGTCATGTTTTATAATAACTATTATAATTTATTTTTAAAGTTTTTTATGATGATTATGAACATTTGTCTATTTTAATACATTGAGATGCTCAATATACACACACATATATATATATATATATATATATATATATTCAATACAATATAAGTTGTCTCTTTCTTTTTTTTTGGCATTATTAGGAATAAATGAAATATTTATTCATACACAATAATTCAACTTACACCATAATTAGAACTATTCACATGCAAAAAAACATTCATTTTAAAAGCATTTAGAAGGTTGGGCTGTTATACAGCTATCCAAGTATATATATATATATATATATAAAGAGAAATATTTGATCACATCAATCCAATCAAAAACTTAGATTTATTGGCTATGAAGGCTTTTAAGCAGTTCCCAAGGAACACTATACCAAATTAATAACTAAACTCAATGAGAATTTGTCTCTTAAACTAATAGACATGCAAGGGCCCTAGCTAGAATGCAACCAAGGCCAAAGCATGCCAATGCCCTAAATTCTAGGACTTCATTCTCATTCCCTTATCTTGCATCCACTAAGCTGGTTTTTGGAATTAAAAACCATAGATCAAAACCCACTTTTCCCAATTACAATAAATAAATTATAACTTCCAAAAATGAAATGAAAAAAAAAGTAACAAGCATGTTAGTGGAATAAATGAATAAAATATTGATATATATTGTGCTCTTGTGTTTTAAATTTATAGTTATTTGAATGTGACAGTCTTAATATTCAGTTGACCTCAATAATTGCTAAATAATGAACGTGAGTAAATAGATGTGAGCATATTTTAACTATACATATAAAGCACATAGTAAGAGTTCAAAAATTTATGATAGATGAAGTATAAAAAAGATACAGCAATACAATTTTGTATGTCGGAAGTTAGACTCGAAGAGATTTAATAAAGAAATTATGGCGAAAGGTAGAGTTGTTGGATATAAAATTCATGATAAGCGCATGAAGTAGAGGACTTGTGCTTATTTATCATCAAGAAAATAATATTTTATACTGTGTTTTTTCCTTCATATATAGTCTTTTGGATTTCATAATGACTTTCAATAGTTGTTGCTCGACTTTCTCTGCTCCTTAGAGACTTTGTTATACAAATATGTGAAACTTTCACGGAGTTGAAGGCTTTGTGCTCAAACACGATTTGCAGTATTGTGCTACGTACGTAGAACATTACATATTTAAATATTTATGTGGTCAAATTTTAGAACTTCATTTAACCTCCACTTCTTTCATCTACCAACAATTAATAGATGTATTATTATTATTATTTTAATAATGTCCACATATCATTGTTTTTTCATGAACGATAATTCTAAAACAGTTGCTATAGAAAGAAAAAACAGTGAGTTTTTCTTTTTTTTTTTTTCCTTTTTATAGTTTTTATTTTTAACTTAGATAAATTACTAATAAGTTTTTATAGTTTATCTAAAATTATATATTGGTTTATTAAAGAAAAAAAATTTAAAATCAGGACTTAAATGTAAAATAAAATAGGGACTGATCTTACAGTTTTAATTAAGGACCTACTAGTAATTTGTCGTTCATTGTTTTATCATTTTGCCTCTACTGTAGCACCATGGCGAGGGCCGAGGCGCGGCGGGGTTGGGGTGGGGGGGGTACATTCATCTGACCGGCGGTCCGGCAGGCTTGGGGAGCGCACAGCGAGCTGGGCCCTGCGAGCTCCTCGGGCAGTTCTTCCATCTTTGCCTTTTTTAGCTTTAAAAATACCATTTTTAAGATGATTTCTGTATCACTCCCTCCGTTTAGCTTTCTAGTCTTGGATTTGGAGTAAGAGGAAGAGAGGAGTAGAACGAGAGAGGGGGCATGCAGCTGAATGCAACGCTTTATTCTCTTCAAATCAGGAGATTTGATTCTCCCCAGGGAACTATTCTTTTCGTGGAGGATTGGTAGCATTTGAATGAAGAAGCCCTCCCCGCTGCTTCGCGGATTAAGTCCGTCTCTCCTCGCTTCTTTGCTCTTGCCATTGCTCTTAGTCTCCAAGAAGATGACCCATTTGCCTTGATCCCCAAGCACCCGAATAGCAAACCCGTTCAGGAAAGGTAGCTAAGAAGCCCATTTCCTCTTCAAACGAGAGAATCAGGCTGTGAGCCTGCTCATCTTCTTCTGATTGCTCTTCTTCTGTCATTTGAAATTCTTTTTTGGGGATAATCCCATGATGGGAACGTCTACTTTCCCCTGTTATCCGTGCCCATATCATCCCTAATAGTCCAAGAAGGCCTGAAAAGCTGTTCGGCAACAATGAGAGATGGGAAATCTAAGAAAAGCCAGGTTTTGATTCAATACTTATTAACGATATTACAGTGTATTTTTCTGCTTAATTTGCTAACTATAGCCTTTGTCTTCTCTTCAATGGCGTGAAGCTCTCATGGTCCAAGTCTCTTCTTCGGAAATGGTTCAATCTCAAGGGAAAATCTCAGGACTTCCATGCTGATGATGTAGTTGGGAGCGGTAAGCTTCTTTCTTATTTACTTGCTATCAGTAATTCGATTATAGCCATGATGAATAGTTATTTTTCTTCGTTCTTCTTTGATTTGAGTTCTCATCTTGATTCTTGTTATGGGTTGAAGTTTTGTCTTTACCACTAATGAGAACAAAGATACAAAAAGGATTTAGTTCGTTCTGCGACTCAAATTCATGATTCTCTGCTAGTGATGTATGCAAAAATGAGCAGGTTGTGTAGCCTTTTTTGTTCATTTTATCGATCTATATATGCCTTCTTTTCAGAAGGTAGTGGCGAATGGAGGGGCAGCTTCGCAGAGAGGGGGTCATCGACAGTAAAGAAAAGCAAAACAGGTTACATTTCCCATTCACCATTCTTCTTCCTCTCTTGTCTTCTAAGCCACAGGGCTTTACTTTCTGACCCGTCGTTTCATATTGGTTCTCAGATAGATCATCCAAGATGAACTCTGATCGATTTCGGAGAGGGAAGATTGATTGTGATGCTTCTGAAGTCACTGAATCTCAGGAATACAGGTTTCTGAGTTCAAATCACCAGCTCGTTATTTGTTCTTCTTTACATTTGAAAGCAGAATTTCCCAATCGGGTTCATGTTGTTCATGAGTAGGATCTTTGTTGCAACGTGGAATGTTGGTGGAAGATCACCACCAAGTCATTTGAATCTTGAGGATTGGCTCCATGCCTCCTCTCCTGCTGATATTTATGTTTTGGGGTATCTCATCCTAAGTATCATTTTCATTTAATGCAACCATTATGCCAAAAAGCATTCATTTACATCATTTGTAAACTTGCAGATTTCAGGAAATAGTTCCTCTCAATGCGGGTAATGTTCTTGGTTCCGAAGACAATGGCCCTGCAAAGAAATGGGTTAATCTTGTCCGAAAAACACTTAACAATCTTCCCGGAATGAGTAGCGGCAGTAGCTACCAGACCCCTTCCCCTGTTCCCGATCCAGTCGTGGAGCTTGATGACGACTTCGAGGGATCATCATCTACCCATCAGAAGAATTCATCCTTCTTCCATCGCCGTTCGTTTCAGTCGTTGAGCCGCAGTCTAAGAATTGATGGTGATGTGCTTGCACCTCATCCGAGATTGGAGAGGCGGTTCAGTGTGTGCGAGCGGGTTATGTTAAGGAGCAGACCCAGCGATTTCGATCCAAATTTCAGGTGGGGTGGTTCTTCTGACGATGAGAACATCAGTGCTGATTCGCCGAGTACTTCCCACTTCTCCCCGTTATCCAACTGTTATGTTGCTCCATCATCTATGGAAGATAGAGATAGATCAATGCGATACTGCTTGGTTGCCAGTAAGCAGATGGTGGGAATACTTCTCATGGTTTGGGTTCGAGACGAAGTAAGAGACGATGTGAGGAACATCAAGGTCTCCTGTGTTGGAAGGGGATTGATGGGCTATCTTGGGAACAAGGTATAAATTCCTACTATTTGGTTGTTCAGCGTTTTAGAATCTATGTTAGATGACTCTTTCATATCCAGTTTTCTTCTACCATTCATGTCTACTTGATAGAAATGCGGTAGATTTGAACACAAAATCCCCTAAATGTTTTTCGTCCAGGGTTCGATTTCGATTAGCTTGTCTTTGCACCAAACAAGCTTCTGCTTCATCTGCAGCCATCTGACCTCAGGCCAAAAGGACGGGGATGAACTCCGAAGAAACTCCGATGTAATGGAGATCTTAAGGAAAACTAGGTTCCCAAGGGTTAATAGGCTAGCTGATGAGAAATCCCCTGAAACAATTCTTGAGCATGAGTGAGTTCATTCATTCATTCATCATCTTTGCGGAAAAAAAAAGTAGGCGTAGTGATTGAATTCAACTTTTTTTCTTGCTTTCGGAAGGCGAATAATTTGGCTTGGTGATTTGAACTACCGAATCGCTCTGTCATATCGCTCGGCAAAGGCTCTTGTGGAGATGCACAACTGGAAAGCATTGCTAGAGAAGGATCAGGTAGTTGTTTGCCAATCCCTTTCTCTTTACTGTATGATTAATGCTTTGGTCTCCTCATGACCTCATCTTCCTGTATGTTGAAAAGGTTTCTTGTGATATAGCTGATGCCAAGTTTCTCTCCTACTTAATTCTTCTTTACTCTACAATCTAAAAGAAAGGACTCATATCTTCACTTTCAACAGCTTCGCATAGAGCAGAGATCGGGCCGTGTTTTTCAGGGATGGAATGAAGGAAGGATTTACTTCCCACCCACTTACAAATACTCGAACAACTCTGACCGGTATGCCGGGGAATCGCATTCGAAGGAGAAGCGTAGGACGCCTGCATGGTAAGATCGAGAGAAGTCGTAGTAATGACTCAAGAAGCATTCCAGTGATCAAGCTAACATTGTTCTTTGTGTGTGGAAAGGTGTGATAGGATATTATGGTATGGGATGGGCTTGAATCAGTTGTCTTACGTTCGAGGAGAGTCGAGGTTCTCGGACCACCGGCCCGTGTACAGCATTTTTGTTGCGGAAGTTGAATCTATCAACCACGGCAGGATCAAGAACATGAGCTTCCCCAGTTCGCGAGTCGAAATCGAGGAGCTTCTCCCGTTCTCACATGGATATGCAGAACTTAATTTTTTCTGAAAGGGTGAGCCATTATTTCTCCTCTTTTTGTTCATCAAAATGAGATCTTTTTGACTTAGAACTGTGTATATTTGCTTAATGAGATTCTTCAGCAGCTGAAAGAGCTTGATCTCTGCCTTTGAGGTGCAAAGAGAGGTTGCAGACAAGAGCTCTCTTTCCCATATGGTAAGCATCTCAAATCTTGCCATTTAGCTTATAAGCAAACATCTGTGAAATCCCAGTTTTTTTTTTCATCAAAAACTATGGCCATTAAGGTAATTTTTTGTATGAAAATAAACTTTTTTAATGAGAGATTCTTCATAATTTTATCGTATTCTATTTTTTATGTTTGTCGAAGAATAGCATGATATTCTTAGCCTAAAACAACCTTATTTTTTGTTTAAATGACTAGAACTGGAAAAGCTTCTATGAATTTGCTGCAAACTATTCCATTTGAGTACCAGAGAGGTAAACTCCTGGAATTTAGAATGATTTGGATTTGGTTAACCTCATTAGTGAATTATTAATTACTCTTTTCCACCTGTTCTTAATTCAAATTTTCATGTTCATGAAGGGGCAGCACAAGGAATTGCTGAGGAGCTGACAGATTTTTTTTTTTTTTTGCTTTTTTATGATTTCATTTCATTTATATATGATGAGATTTTGATTTTGGTTCAAAATTCTTTACATGATATTGAAGGGAGTGTATGATGTGGAAAGCTAACTGATTATCATGTATAGTTCTTTTCTGTGGTAAATTTGGAAAAAAATGGAAGTTGGCTTTTATTATTATTATTATTATTATTATTATTATTATTATTGGCTGAAAAAGCAATTTCTATAGGTTGTAATTGCAAAAGGCTGACTTATGTTCTTTTCCTTTTTTGTTCTCAAGTAATCTGAGAAAGCAAAAGAGAACAGGTATGGCTGGTTTAACTGGGAACATGGCCTCTTTGTGATGAATTATAGAATAAAATTTTTGAAAAAAAATGGTAAATTACTGACAGGTCTTAGATTGTAAGGTGAATTTCACATTGGTTTATGTTTTCAAAAATTTTCAATTCGGTTCTCACCATGCATTTGATCACTCATATGGGTTATTGTTTTACACGTAATTTAAAATAATTGAGCTGTAATATCTTTTTAAATAGTTAGGTCAGTATTAGGGAATGTTTTATTCTTTGCATAAAAACTCGTCTTCACTTTGTTTAGGCTTTGTTAGGTAAGATATCAAAGTTTGGATTAATATACAATTGATCAATATTTATTATTCAAAAAATTTAGGTCAATGGGTAAGTGCTGCCTATTTAATATTAGGTAATTTTTTATATATATTTTAACAAATTTTTCTCACACGAGAGTCTATTAATATTAAATTTTTTTCTATTTAATGGGTCATGCATTCTTATAATTTCTTAATTATGGTAGAGAAGGTAAGATTTAGGGCATTCAATCTGTATGAACTATTGGATTCACTGATATTCAGTTGAACCATCAACTCTGATATTATTTATTAAGGGAGTTATTATGGGAGGTTTAAGTTGGGCTTAATATATAATTGATGAATTTCTATTATCTCATAAGTTTAGGCCATGAGTAAGAATAAAGAATATCAATTGTATATTAATGTTAATTTATGTTAAATATTTAATGTGAGATAATTTTATGTGTATTTTAATGGTTTCATTTTAATATTTTTGTAAAAAATATTATGATCATAAAAGATAGAAGAAATGCCTAAAAGTAATCTTTGCATATTGCTTCATTGCTCAATTATCATTTTTGAATAGAAATTATTCCAAAATCTTATAATTTATTGAAATTCAAAAAAAAAAAGGAATGTTTACGAGTTTTAATATTGATAACAAAAATGAACTTTAAATTTTTTCTTTAATTTATACTTTTTTAATGAGAGAAATTGTTTATATTATTTTTTTTTAAATTAACAAACATTCATTGGGCACCTAACTAAAAGTGTTACTAGAAAAATTAAATGGTGTACCATTTCAAATGGTACCTCAAACTATAGGAATTTGTAAGTAATTTTTCCAAACAAAGATGAACAAATAGATTTGATTAGGACATAAGATAAAATAATATTAAAAAAAAAACTAGATATATATTTTTGACTAAAAATAATGTTGTTTTAAATAGAATGAAATGAAAAAGAGAAATTGATATCATTAAATATGATTATTTTGGGATAAATTTTTGATACAAAATATTAGAACAATAACATAAATATAAAATATTTGTTTCTTTCCTTCTGTTTTGCATCAGTAGTGATCAGAACTCAGAACAGCAGATTTTTTTTGAGTTTGCCAAAAAGTTATTTTTTTGTTCAAATTCATTTAGGTTGCATTTTTAATTTGAAGTAATTTGAATAAAAATTTATCATTTTATAGATAAATTTGTTTTTAAGTTATTGAAACTAATATCTGAAAAGAAAAAATATATATATATATATATATATTCTATTAATTGTTCCAAAGCATATAAATTATAAATTAGATAAAGGGATATTTATGCATATAACCCAAAAAAGGATATTATATAGTAATTTTCTTTAAAAGTTTAAATTTTAATTTTGTTCTGATCAAATTTTAATTTGGTCAATCTTTAATATTTTCTTTCAAATTTACAACTAAAGGTGATTGGAAAATAAGATTCCTCTAAGTTTGGCATTGTAGATAAATTATCCTCAATTATTTTTAAAACAATGTCAAAAATCATTAAATTTGAGAAAATTGGTCATTTTTAGATAAATGCATTATTTCTCTTTTGCCTTGCACAATCCAAAGGAGAGTTTTACTCAAAAGATCTTGTAAGTTAAAGTTAATAATAACTAAGTCCTCTAATTTGAACCTATATGTAATTAGGTCTCTCTAATTTGGATCTATATGCAATTAAATTTTTCTAGTTTTTAAATTAACTAAGTTCTTTAGTTTGAAGTAAAATACAAATAGGTCCTTTGATATTTATTAAAATACCTAATAAAAGAAATTTTTTATAAGTAATAGATCAATTTAGACTTTATTTTCACTTAAAATATTAATTTAATTTTTAAATTAATAAAATTAGTCTATTAATTGGAGAAAATATTCTCTATTTAGTTCTTTTATTAATGATAAAAGACATATTTATATATTAACTCAAACTAAAAGACTTATTTTATTAATTTAAAACTTTATGGGATCTAGTTACGCATAGACTCAAATTAGAGATACGTAATTGTTATTAACCACATAAGTTATACCTCCAACCTAAGCTCTCATTTGTGGACAATTATTTCTAAATTAGAGAAAAAATATATTATTGTATGTTAAATTATTTTAGTATTAAAATATGCCTAAAATTTAAAATAAATTTAATTTGTTACAAAAGTGTGTGTTGAGTGTTATATAAAATTAATTTTTAATATTAAAATTAGTAAGCAGAATAAAATTAAGATATCTCAAACTAGGCACATGCTACATATAAGATGTTAATTTATCACAAACTTTATTTTCATTATTAGTATTTAATTGATAATTATCTAATAATTTAATTTCAAATTAACTGCTAATTTGGAGATTTTTTCCTTTCTTGAATTGGAGATAAATTTCGAGCCACTATGAAACATTTTATTATCCACATCATACTATAGGAAATTAGTTTTAGTGTCATATTATAGTAAATATAAAAATATCGTCTGTTTTGACTTTAACAAATGTGCTACTTGAGTACTCAAACACGTTGGTCTGACTACAAAGTTTTCTGTCATTCGCCTCACAGTTTTACTCAAAAAAATATCTCTAATATTTGAGATCACATTATTTACTTATCTCTAAATTATTCATCGTTTTAAAATTTTCATCTCTTTCTAAAGTGAAATGATTCAATTCTCTGTCCCTCCACCTAAAAGCTTGCTAGGAGCTGCTCTTTATCTTGGTGATTCTTATTTACTTATATAAACATTAACTAACAATTATTCTCCGCCATCTTCGATCCTGAGCCGTCATAGTTTGCCTAATTAAACGATGAATAATTTTCACGAGAAAGTAAATAAAACAAATCTTTTTTAACTAGAAAATTTTGAACATTAATTTGCATAAAGTGATGTGATATCCATCCATTATAATGGTGGTGAATAACACCCACCACTTTGGTCCCCTTTCAAGTATTAATGAATGAAATTAACATCACAAAATTGGTTCACTCTAGTCATCAATTATGCATTAGGGAGGCTAGCCATGGGTTGGTCCCCCACCATCCCTCTCAACTCAAGGGGCCCCCACCCTTTGACCAAATCTTATCTTAATTTCAAAATGTTGATCCACTGATTATTTATCTCCAATTCAAATTATATTTCTCACATAATTTCATCAAACAAGCCAAGTTTAGCATCATCACTTGTGTAATTAGGCTTCGGCTTGACACGAAATTGGAAGCATTGTAACCCATTTAATGATAAAGGAATGGATTCTAATGGAGAATATTAGAGATTCTGAATTAAATTTCAGTTAAAATCTTCAGATATTATTGTGGCTACTTTGAAGGTTGAACCTCTTTCATTGCAGAGAATTAAAGATGCACAAAAATATGATTCTCAACTTATGAAAACTATGAAGCCAGTTGAAAGTGAAAAGAAGCCAAATTTCCAAATATTTGAAGGCATATTGAAATTTAGAAATAGACTTTGCGTTCCAGATGTTGTGAATATAAAGAAAGAAATATTAGAAGAGGCACATCGTAGTAAATATAGCATTCATCCTTGAAATACAAAAATGTACCAAAATCTTCGTGAACATTATTGGTGGAATAATATGAAAAGAGATGTTGCACAGAACATAACCCAAAATACGTTGGGATCAACTCCCTTGCTCGACCCGAACACCATCTAATATTTGTAAAGTTTAATTTTAATAATATTAAAGTTAAATTTAGATGGTGATATTTTTTCATTAAAAGTTGTGTATGATGTGCAGTAAAATTAGTTATTATATTGAGATACGTGAGGAATATGATATAAATTATTATTCTAGTATGCTTGTAGAATGAAAAATTAAATTAATTTCTTATTTTTAAAATATATGTATGATGTCAACATTTATATATATTATGTAATATGTCAAGTAAAAATTAACAAAATTGATTTTAATTTGGTAAACAGATGCATTAAATTAATTAAAAAATACTAAAGATTAGTGCTAAACTTATTTAATAAGTGCTAATTTAATTTAATTATGATTACTTCTTGTTTTAGCGTGATTTAAAATTTCAATTGTATTTGATCCGACTTGACCCTGAGTCGACTCAAATCTATCTTGAAATTTATTCCGGTCATACCTTTAACCAAGTTTTTCGACTAGTTTAACAGTACTGAGTTGGATTTAATTGAGTTTAAACCTCTGAGTTTGATTTTGATGAGTGAGTCAAGTACACTTTCTATTCGTTTAAATATAAATTTTTATCTTAAACTAAGTTTGATTAATACATCATTATCGAATTTTTAGATATTAGATTGCTTTGATTTGATTTGATTTGATTCAATTATTATTTTAGTCTTGAGTAGCTTAATTTAAATTCAACATCGTACTAATGGATAGTCGAGATTTATCGAGAAAGTCGGTATGAACATAAGTTGATGTTTTTGAAAATTTGTAATATTATTGGTTGATTTGGGGAAGCATTTTTGCTCTATTTTTGAATGAAATTGGTGGAACTAGAAGAATATATATCAAGCAATATAAAATTTTCACATGGATTTCATCATTGTGATATGATCTTAGATTCCTTATGTCAAATCAATATTAAGCAAATATGTAACTTCTCTTTCAATTAATATATGAATATTAAAAAAAAAATAATTATTGATAGTTTTTTATAATTAATCTCTAATTAATTTGTGAGTATTAAAATTAAGTTTGATGATATATCTCTATAATTAATCTTTAATTATATTTTAGTGTATGAGTTTTTTAGTGTGTTGACAGGTTCTCTAAGAGAGAGAGAGTAGAGGGAAAAATAATAATTAATTAATTTTATTTTTTAATATAAAATACCTATTTGCATCAAAATTGTAATAAATTTAATTTTAGTGATTTTTAATGTTATATTAGTTAAAATTAAAATGTAATTAATTAGGAGCTCACTGTATGGGGACCTGCAAAAACTTTATGAACTAAAGTATAATTAGAGTTTAATTATAAGGACCTATTAGCAATTAACTTAAAAAAACTTTTAGGATTTTTTCTCTCATATTTTTAGGGATTTTATTAATGCAAAATTTGTTTTTAATTTGCTCAATTATAGTTGAGATTAATATTTTATCACATTTATTAGTTTCTATTATCATCAGCAAAAGATTTCATACCCATAAAAAAATAATAATAAAAACTTTCATGAATATAATGTTATTAATATATCACAACTTAATTTAAACAAAAATACTCTTATGAAATGCAAATTGTAAACATAATATATGCTATAGCGAAATACTTTAATAACGTTTATATTAAAAAAAAAACTCAAAAAAGAATATATTGAGTAGAACGAAACATAACGAGAATAAAAAGTTCAAAGTTCAGACGACACTTTCATAGAAACGAGAGATACGTTTTTCAACACTCTCCCGTATTCTAAAACGCTTTGCAAATTCTGTCACCTGTAGTGGATATCAAAGATTTTTACTTAGATATCGACACTTTAGGGCACCAACATAGTCTTTATAGACTCGTGCGACTTTATCGTTAGTAACGACTACTGAATCACCTAAGACGGCATACTCGCAAAACCTCAAACTTGCGTATACTTGTTCGGCTGCACACCATAATAATAAACGATGAGACTGCGAAAATAAATAAGTTGAGCTAATGCACACTAAAATGGCTTTTAATAACATCTAGAAGGCCCAAAGCCCACTCAAGTAATGTGACATATACAAATTGTACATAAATACATCTCAAAAAATTATTAATAAAAATTTTAAAAATGAATTTTTACACATTATGACATGATTATATTTTGACAAACTAAATATTGCACAAATATTTAAATTTAATGAATATAATAACAAAATTAAAGATTTTCCATACATCCCTGTTATTTCTTATTATAAAAGTAAATCATATTCATATAATATATTTAAATTTAATTCAAAGAATTTAATCATTTTTTGATATTATGAAAAATTATTATTTACATCCTGGATCAAATTATTCTTGTCATAATATAATCATCACAAGAAAATTATCAATATTTAATTAGTACTTTATTTTATTACATTTCTAATTGAATTATATGTATTTAGATAAAACTATCTTTCACATGATATATTTAAATACAATTATATATAATTATCCTAATTTAATTTTCTTTTAACATTAAATGTTTAGAAAAGAAAAAAAAAATAGAAAAATGAAAAAATGCTTAAAAATATCGAAATGTATGATAGTTTGGATATTCTAATATCGTACTACAAATTAAGCGATCTTTTTTTCTTTATAAAAATTTTATATATAAGAGGATACTAATTAAAATCTTATGAAAAATTGTTCATGCATAATATATTTATTTATTTATTTTTTAACTATGAGAGATTTGAACATCTTATGCATAAATATATCATAATAGTTTTATATTTGAAAAGGTTGATTAATGGATAAATATTATAGATTTTAATGATATGTAGGTAGTGAAGTCTTATTATTTACAATATTACCTTAAGTTTTGATATTGACTTCATAATATTTTTT
Source organism: Apostasia shenzhenica (assembly GCA_002786265.1). NCBI lineage: Eukaryota > Viridiplantae > Streptophyta > Magnoliopsida > Asparagales > Orchidaceae > Apostasia > Apostasia shenzhenica. Next base: position 2,478 of record KZ452167.1, on the reverse strand, counting down.
TTCATCTATAATTTCCTCTGCTCAGCATATTTTTTCTTTTCATATTTCTGTAAACTAACTTATTTACCTATTAAGTAAAATCATATCTTATATTTATATATAACATATTAAATTGATTCAAATTATAATTTAATCATACATACATGTTATTCTCCTCAAATATTTGGTTAATTTTTCTCGTCATTTTTGTGTATGATGCAAACACTGGGGTCGTTACTATAGGTGACAATTTATATTTATATCTATTTGATTTTTTCTGACTTATTTTTAATAGGATGGGTATTAGTTTTATAACTATACTGTTAATTAAATATTATTATATAATTATGATTATTATCTCTTTATTTTTATTTAAAATAAATTATTAGTAATGAATTTAGAGTGAGGTGGAGAAGTGGCCAGGAGAAATAGTGTGGACATATTTGTGGAAATGCAGTGAGGCTGAGCAGGGCAGGGTATGACGGGTATAGGTTTTATGAGAAATGGGCCGGGGGAAGGTGGGATAGAGTAGGGTGAAAGCAGGTATTGACAAATATAAGTAATAATTTAAAAAAAATAGAACGAGTATAAATTTTATTAAATCTAACCCAAATAAGTTTTGTTGCCATCAAATTACGCGCAAATGCTATACTGCTACCTGCCCAGTGGTGATTCCTGTTGTAGAGGGGGTTGTCACTGCCTTGGTTGCCCAAGGTGGACGAGGAGTGGTGGCGAAAGCTGCCCGCGGAAAGGAGCCTTGGCCTGATGTCATGCAAGAAGTGCAACAACCTCAAGAAAGATTGGAAGGTCAGCGCGCTGGTGAAGGTGATTGTTGTATCTGGATAAGTGCCAGTGCATCTAAAGTATACATATGAATGTCGATGTGGCAAAGGCATAAGAAAAGTTCAGTAACGGATGCGTGACGAAAAGCTCATACTGAAGAACCTAAGCCGAATTGTCAACACAATCAAGTACAAATTAAAAACCTTCATGTTATTTTTAAGAGGTATGACCAACCTGCAGGACCATGCAATTTGTACGAGCAGGGCTGCCATGCTCTGAGCATACTATCATTATTAGAGTTATCTTAGAGACGAAAGTCTTTTCTCTGAAATGACTGCTCAAATCTATTCCTCTGAAGTGACTGCTGTAATATAAATTTAGACTATAAAAATCTCATTATAATAAGAAAAGGAAGCCCAGAGTCTACCTAACTCTCTTTCTTGCAAACTTTCTCCCTCTCTCTCTCTCTCTATCTCTCAAAGGGTTAATCCCAGCTCTCTCTTCTGTAAATAACTCTCTTTAGTGAAAATCCTTCAAGCCGCCGAAAGATTAACACTGTGGTTTTCCCGCTTATGGAATTTTCAGGTAAAAAATCTTGTAACGCTCAGGTATTTTTATTAATTTATTTAATAATAAAATTTAAATTTGATTTGTTATATTTATTATATTCAATTAATTTTGGATAATAATTAATTTGAATTCATTTGAAATTCGGATAAGTATTAAAGAGAAATTAATTTAAATTAATTGTTATAAATTTTTATCCTTATCCTTTAAGAAATTTGACTAAATAGCCTATTAGAATAGTTTGGAGTCTAATAACAAAGAAAGGGCAATTTAGTCTTTGGTAATCTAATTAATTAATTAATTAAGAGCCTAAATTATGGAGAAATTTCAGGAAAGAAATATTTTTACGGTTTCTTCTCTCCCGTACTTGGTAACCGCCGGCCCTAAGGAGAGAGAGAGAGAGGGAGTGTTCGGCCAAAGGAAGAGGGAAGGAGGAGAAGAAATTAAGGCATTTTTGCAAAATCCTCTCCCGTGGTCATCTCGAATCGTCTACAACGTGAAGATAGATTGTTCCGAAGCCTAAGGAGGGGAGATTTAGAGGATTTCAGCGAGGATTCTAGGAAATTATCAGAGTTTTCGTCATGGTGAATAAGAGGTAGGCGTACAATGAGGATTATCGTATATAAATTCGAAATTATAATGAAATGATATAATTTAAGTTATATAGATTAAATTACATATTTTGGATAAAATAAAATGGAGAATCTATGAAAAATCTTCTCTTCATTATATTGATTTTTTTTTATGAATCAATATGCATGATTATCCTCTTATTTTATTGTAATATAATAAATAAATTTTCCTTTTTATTTTGGTGATTTAATTTATGACCTAATTATCTTATCAAGTGATTTCTCGGTATGTTTTTTTTGATCAAAACATCCATAAGCACATATATATATTTATTTATTTATAATGATTGTGTGTGTATATATATATATACATGTATGTATATATATACATACATGTATGTATATATACATGTATGTATGTATACATGTATGTATGTATACATGTATGTATGTATACATACATGTATGTATACATACATGTATGTATACATACATATATCTATACATACATATATATATACATACATATATATAATATATATATATATGTATATATATATATATCTGTATATATATA
>KZ452145.1:19079-30443 GCA_002786265.1 Apostasia shenzhenica | reverse complement strand
AGGTTTGCGGGGTTTGCGGTGTTTACGATTGGTACGAGGTTTACGGTTTGTACAGGGTTTACGTGGTATACGGGGGTATACATGGTTTACGTGTGTTTACGTGGGTTTTACGGGTTTACGTTTTACGGTGGTTTACAGATTACGGGGGTTTACCGATTTTACGGGGGTCTTCGGGGTTACGGGGTTACAGGGTTTTCTGAGTTTTTACGACGTTTTATGATTTTTACGAGGTTTACGAGGTTTTCAGGGTTTACGTGGTTTACGGTTTGTACGCGGTTTACGGGGTTTACGGTTTGTACGGGGAACCAAGTTTTCGGGGTTTATTGGATTTTCGTGGGTTTACGCGAGTTTACGCGATTTACACGGTTTACGCGGTTTACACGGTTTACGCGATTTATGGGGTTTACAGGGTTTACGTGGTTTATGCGGTTTACGGGGTTTACAAAGTTTATGCAGTTTACCACGTAAACCCCGTAAACCCCGTACGTAAACCCTGAAAACCCCGAAAACCCCGAAATCCCCGTAAACCCCGTACAAATCGTAAACCCCGTAAACCGTGTAAACCCTGTAAACCCATGTAAACCACGTAAACCCCGAAAACCTGGTAAATCCCGAAATCCCCGTAAACCCCGTAAACCCCGTACAAACCGTAAACCCCGTACAAACCATAAACCCCGTACAAACCGTAAACCCCGTAAACCCCGAATAACTTCGGGAAACCAAGAACATCGGACCCCCGTAAACAGGGGTTCGAGGTTTACGGTTTACGGTTTATGGGATTTACGATTTACGAGGTTCACGGGGTTCACGAGATTTTACGGGGTTCACGATATTTTACGGGGTTTACATGGTTTTACGATTTACGAGATTCACAAGGTTCACGAGATTTTACGGGGTTCACGAGATTTTACGTGGTTTACGTGATTTTACGGGGTTTACGTGGTTTTACGGGGTTTTACGAATTTTTTGGTGTTTTACGGATTTTACAAGGTTTTTTGGGGTTTTACAAGGTTTTCCGGGTTTTCATGGAGTTCACGAGTTCACGAGGTTCACGAGTTCACGGGGTTCACGGGGTTCATGAAGTTCACGGGTTTCACGGGGTTCACGAGGGTTCACGGGGTCTGCGCGGTCCGGGGATTCGGGGGTTCGGGGGTCCGGGGTTTTACGGTCCTGGTTTTTACGATGTTTTACGATTTTTACAGGATTATTCGTGGTTTATGGGGTTTTCGGGGTTTACAGTGATTTCGGGGTTTACCATATTTTCGGGGTTACAGGGTTTACGCGGTTTGCGGGGTTTACGGGGTTTGCGGGATTTACGGGGTTTTTGGGGTTTACCGGATTTTCAGGGTTTGCGGGGTCTTCAGGGTTTGCGGTGTCTACGGGGTTTGCGGGGTCTACGGGGTTTGCGGGGTCTTTCAGGGTTTGCGGGGTCTACGGGGTTTGCGGGGTTTACGCGGTTTACGCAGTTTACGAGTTTTTACGACATTTTATGATTTTTACGAGGTTTACGGGGTTATTCAGGGTTTGCGGGATTTTGCGGGGTTTGCGGGGTTTGCGCGTTTTGCGGGGTCTACGCGGTTTGCGGTCTACGCGGTTTTCTATGCGGTTTGCGGGGTCTACGCGGTTTACGGTTTGTACGAAGTTTACGGTTTGTACGGGGTTTACGGTTTGTACGAGGTTTTACGTGGTTTACGTGGGTTTTACGGGTTTGCGGGGGTTTATGTGGATTTTACGGGTTTACGTGGGTTTTACGGGGGTTTACGGATTACGGGGGTTTACGGATTTTAAGAGGTTCTTCGGGGTTTACAGGGTTCTTCGAGGTTTACGGGGTTCTTCAGGGTTACGGGGTTCTTCGGGGTTACGCGGTTTGCGCGGTTTGCGCGGTTTGCGCGGTTTGCGGGGTTTGCGGGGTTTGTGCAGTTTACGGGGACTACGCGGTTTTATGATTTTTATGAGGTTTACGGGGTTATTCGAGGTTTACCGAGTTTTCGGGGTTTACTGGGTTTTCAAGATTTACCGGGTTTTCGGGGTTTACCGGGTTTTCGGGATTTATCGGGTTTTCGGGGTTTGAACGGTTTGCGGGGTTTGCGGGGTTTGCAGGGTTTGCGCGATTTGCAAGGTTTGCACGGTTTGCGGAGTTTGCGCGGTTTGCAGGGTTTGCGCGGTTTGTGCGGTTTGCGGGGATTGCGGGGTTTGCGTTGTTTACGGTTGGTACGAGGTTTACGGTTGGTACGGGGTTTACGTGGTATACGGGGGTTTACATGGTTTACGTGTGTTTACGTGGGTTTTACAGGTTTACGTTTTACGGGGGTTTACGGATTACGGGGGTCTTCGGGGTTACGGGGTTTTCCGAGTTTTTACGATGTTTTATGATTTTTACAAGGTTTATGAGGTTTTCAGGGATTACGAGGTTTACGGTTTGTACGCGGTTTACGGGGTTTACGGTTTGTATGGGGTTTATAGAGTTTTCGGGGTTTACTGGATTTTCGTGGGTATACGCGAGTTTACGCAATTTACACGGTTTACGCAGTTTACACGGTTTTCGCGGTTTACAGGGTTTACGGGGATTACGCGGTTTACTTATGCGGTTTACGGGGTTTACGAAGTTTACACAGTTTACCCCGAAAACCCCAAAAACTCTTAAATCCCCGTACAAATCATAAACCCCGTAAACCGCGTAAACCCCATAAACCGCGTAAACCCCGTAAACCCATGTAAACCACATAAACCACGTAAACCTCGAAAACCCGGTAAACCCCGAAATCCCCATAAACCCCGTAAACCCCGTACAAATCGTAAACCCCGTAAACCGTGTAAACCCCATAAACCACATAAACCCCGTGAACTCCCGTAAACCACGTAAACCCCGAAAACCCGGTAAAGCCCGAAATCCCCGTAAACCCTGTAAACCCCGTACAAACCGTAAACCCTGTACAAACCATAAACCCCGTACAAACCGTAAACCCCATAAACCTCGAATAACCCTGGGAAACCCAGAACACCGGACCCACGAAAACAAGGGTTCGAGGTTTACGGTTTACGAGATTTACGGTTTACGAGGTTCACGGGGTTCACGAGATTTTACGGGGTTCACGATATTTTATGGGGTTTACATGGTTTTACGGTTTACGAGGTTCACGGGGTTCACAAGATTTTACGGGGTTCATGAGATTTTACAGGGTTTACGTGATTTTATGGGGTTTACGTGGTTTTACGTGAGTTTGCGTGGTTTGTGCGGTTTGCGGAGTTTGTGCGGTTTGCGGGGTTTGCGGGGTTTACGGGGTTTGCGGGGTTTGCGGGGATTGCGGGGTTTGCGGTGTTTACGGTTGGTAAGAGGTTTACAGTTGGTACAGGGTTTACGCGGTATACGGGGGTTTACATGGTTTACGTGTGTTTACATGGTATACAAACCGTAAACCCCGTAAACCGCGTAAACCCCGTAAACCCCGTAAACCCTGTAAATCCCGTAAACTGCGTAAACAAGATAAACTGTAAATCTGAAAACCTAGTAAACCCTTGAAAACCCAGTAAATCCTGAAATCCCTGTAAACCACGTACAAATCGTAAACCCCGTAAATCGCGTAAACCCCGTAAACCCCGTAAACCGCATAAACCTCGTAAACCCGCGTAAACTGCGTACAAACCGAAAACCCAGTAAATCCAGAAATCCCCGTAAACCCCGTAAACCCCGTACAAACCGTAAACCCCATAAACCGCGTAAACCTTGAAAACCCCATAAACCCCGTAAACCGCATAAACCGCGTAAACCCCAAAAACCCGGTAAACCCCGAAATCCCCGTAAACCCTGTACAAACCGTAAACCCCGTAAGCCGCGTAAACCCCATAAATCCCGTAAACCTCGTAAACTACGTAAACCCCGTACACCCGCATAAACCGCGTAAACCCCGAAAACCCGGTAAACCTCAAAATCCCCGTAAACCCTGAATAACCTTGTAAACCCCTTAAAACCCCATAAACCCTGTAAAAATCATAAAATGTCATAAAAACCCAGAAAACCCTGTAAATCCTAAAAACCCCCGTAAAATTTGTAAAAGAGCATAAAACGTAAACCCTCTGATAGTTATGACTTCAAATTTGGGCTCCACATCTCTATCTAGGGGAAGAAGAAGCCTGGGTTTCATGCTCAGGGATGATTCAGAGTCAAACTCATATGCTGCCATGAAATCACTTGGAATGGAAGAGTTAAAGGCATACTTCCGTCCTGAGCTATTAAATAGGATTGACGAGGTTATTGTGTTCCAGCCCGTAAAAAAGGAACAGGTTTGCTTCTCATCTCGTGTAGCATTGAATTCTTACTTGTTTTCAAATTCTACTGGCTGCGCAATTGTCCGGGGTTTACGTTTTACGGTCCGGGTGTTCGGGGGTCCGGGGTTTTACGGTCTGGGTTTTTACGATGTTTTATGATTTTTACGGGATTATTCGTGGTTTACGGGGTTTTCGGGGCATACGGTGATTTCGGGGTTTACCAAATTTTCGGGGTTATAGGGTTTACGCGGTTTGCGGGGTTTACGGGGTTTGCAAGGTTTACGGGGTCTTTGGGGTTTAGCGAATTTTTGGGGTTTGGGGGTCTTCGGGGTTTGCGGGGTCTACGGAGTTTGCGGGGTCTACACGGTTTGCGGGTCTACACGGTTTGCGGGGTCTACGCGGTTTGCGGGGTCTACGCAGTTTGCAAGGTCTACGCGGTTTGCGGGGTCTACGGAGTTTGTGGAGTCTACGCGGTTTGCGGGGTCTACGCGGTTTGCGGTCTACGCGGTTTGCGGTTTGTATGGTGTTTACGGTTGGTACAGAGTTTACGGTTTGTATGGGGTTTACGGTTTGTACGGGGGTTTACTTCGTTTACGGGGGTTTTACGGGTTTACGGTGGTTTACGGGGGTTTTGCGGGTTTACGTGGGTTTTATGGGATTTTATGGATTTTACGGGGTTTTCGGGGTTTACGGGGTTCTTCGGAGTTACGAGGTTATTCGGGGTTTACGGGGTTATTCGAGGTTATTCGGGATTATTCGGGATTTTCGAGGTATACTAGGTTTTTGGGGTTTACACGGTTTCGGGGTTTACGCGGTTTGCGGGGATTGAGCGGTTTGCGGGGTTTGCGGGATTTGCGGTGTTCTGGCGGTTTGCAGGGTTTGCGGGGTTTGCGAGGTTTGCGGGGTTTGCGGGGTTTTCGGAGTTTGCAGGGTTTTCGGGGTTTACGGGGTTTACGGGGATTACGGGGTTTTATGGGATTTTCGGGGTTTGCGGGGTTTACGCTGTTTGCGGGGTTTACGCGGTTTAAGGGTAACACGTTTTGGGGTTTTCGGTTTTCCGTGTTTGCGGGGTTTGCGGGTTTGCCGGGGTTTGCAGCGGTTTGCGCGGGGTTTGCGGTGTTGGCGGTGTTTGTATCGGGTTTAGCGGGTTTTGCGGGGTTTGCTGGGGTTTTCGGTGTTTGCGGGTTTGCGAGGTTTATGCCGATTTGCGGGGTTTACGCAGTTTGCTGGGTTTACGAGGTTTGCGGGGTTTACGCAGTTTGCGGAGTTTACGCAGTTTCCGGGTTTTTACGACATTTTATAATTTTTACGAGATTTACGGGGTTTTTCGGGGTTTGCGGGGTTTGCGAGGTTTGCGGGGTTTGCGGGGTTTGCGTGGTCTACGCGTTTTGCGGGGTCTACGCGGTTTGCGGGGTCTACGCGGTTTGCGGGGTCTACGCGGTTTGCTCCCTCTACGCGGTTTGCGGGGTCTTTGCGGTTTACGGTTTGTACAGAGTTTACGGTTGGTATGGAGTTTACGGTTTGTACGGGGGTTTATGTGGTTTACGTGGGTTTTACGGGTTTACGGGGGTTTACGTGGGTTTTACGTGTTTACGTGGGTTTTATGGGGGTTTTTGGATTACGGGGGTTTATGGATTTTACGAGGTTCTTCGGGGTTTACGGGGTTCTTCAGGGTTTATGGGGTTCTTCGGGGTACGGGTTTCTTCGGGGTTACGCGGTTTGCGGGGTTTGCGCGGTTTGCGCGGTTTGCGGGGTTTGTGCGGTTTGCGGGGTCTACGCGGTTTTACGATTTTTATAAAGTTTACGGGGTTATTCGAGGTTTACCGGGTTTTCGGGGTTTACCGTGTTTTCGGGATTTATCGGGTTTTCGGGGTTTACCGGGTTTTCGGGGGTTTGTGCGATTTGCGGGGTTTGCGCGGTTTGCAGGGTTAGCATGGTTTGCGGGGTTTGTGCGGTTTGCGGGGTTTGCGCGGTTTGCAGGGTTTGTGCGGTATGCGGGGTTTGCGAGGTTTGCGAGGATTGCGGGGTTTGCGGTGTTTACGTTTGGTATGAGGTTTACGGTTTGTACGGGGTTTACGTGGTATACGGGGGTATACATGGTTTACGTGTGTTTACGAGGGTTTTACGGGTTTACATTTTACGGTGGTTTATGGATTACGGGGGTTTACGAATTTTACGGGGGTCTTCGGGGTAACGGGGTTACGGGGTTACAGGGTTTTCTTGTTTTTACGACGTTTTATGATTTTTACGAGGTTTTCAAGATTTACGTGGTTTACGATTTGTACGCAGTTTACGGGGTTTACGGTTTGTACGGGGTTTACCGAGTTTTCGGGGTTTACCGGATTTTAGTGGGTTTACGCGATTTGCTGGGTTTACGGGGTTTGCGGGGTTTACGCAGTTTGCAGGGTTTACGCGGTTTATGCGGTTTACGGGATTTTACGACGTTTTATGATTTTTACGAGGTTTACGGGGTTATTCAGGGTTTGCGGGGTTTGCGGGGTTTGCGGGGTCTACGCGTTTTGCAGGGTCTACGCGGTTTGCGGTCTACGCAGTTTTCTATGCGGTTTGCTCCCTCTACACGGTTTGCGGGTCTACGCGGTTTACGGTTTGTACGGAGTTTACGGTTTGTATGGAGTTTACAGTTTGTACGGCGTTTACGGTTTGTACAGGGGTTTACGTGGTTTACGTGGGTTTTAAGGGTTTGCGGGGGTTTATGTGGATTTTACAGTTTTACGTGGGTTTTACGGGGGTTTACGGATTACGGGGGTTTACGGATTTTACGAGGTTCTTCGGGGTTTACAGGGTTCTTCAGGGTTACGCGGTTTGCGCGGTTTGCGCGGTTTGCACGGTTTGCGGGGTTTGCGGGGTTTGTGCGGTTTACGGGGTCTACGCGGTTTTATGATTTTTATGAGGTTTACGGGGTTATTCGAGGTTTACTTTGTTTTCAGGGTTTACCGAGTTTTCGGGGTTTACCGGGTTTTTGGGGTTTACCGGGTTTTCGAGGTTTGCGCGGTTTGCGGGGTTTGCGCGGTTTGCGGGGTTTGCACGGTTTGCAGGGTTTGAGCGGTTTGCAGAGTTTGCGCGGTTTGCAGGGTTTGCGCGGTTTGCGGGGTTTGCGGGGATTGCGGGGTTTGCGGTGTTTACGGTTGGTACGAGGTTTACGGTTGGTACGGGGTTTACGTGGTATACGGGGGTTTACATGGTTTACGTGTGTTTACGTGGGTTTTACGGGTTTACGTTTTACGGGGGTTTACGGATTACGGGGGTCTTCGGGGTTACGGGGTTACGGGGTTTTCCGAGTTTTTACGATGTTTTATGATTTTTACAAGGTTTATGAGGTTTTCAGGGTTTACGGGGTTTACGGTTTGTACGCGGTTTACGGGGTTTACGATTTGTACGGGGTTTACAGAGTTTTCGGGGTTTATCGGATTTTCGTGGGATTACGCGAGTTTACGCGATTTACACGGTTTACGCAGTTTACACGGTTTACGCGGTTTACGGGGTTTATGGGGTTTACGCGGTTTACGCGGTTTATGCTGTTTACGGGGTTTACGAAGTTTACACAGTTTACCCCAAAAACCTTGAAATCCCCTTAAACCCCGTACAAATCGTAAACCCCGTAAACCGCGTAAACCCCGTAAACTGCGTAAACCCCGTAAACTCACGTAAACCACTTAAACCCCGAAAACCCGGTAAACCCCGAAATCCCCGTAAATCCCGTAAACCCCGTACAAATCGTAAACTCCGTAAACCGTGTAAACCCCGTAAACCGCATAAACCCCGTAAACCCACGTAAACCACATAAACCCCGTAAACCCACGTAAACCACATAAACCCCGAAAACCCGGTAAACCCCGAAATCCCCGTAAACCCCGTAAACCCCGTACAAACCGTAAACCCCGTACAAACAATAAACCCCGTATAAACCGTAAACTCCGTAAACCCCGAATAACCCTGGGAAACCCAGAACACCGGACCCACGTAAACAAGGGTTCGAGGTTTACGGTTTACGGGATTTACGGTTTACGAGGTTCACGGGGTTCACGAGATTTTACGGGGTTCACGATATTTTACGGGGTTTACATGGTTTTACGGTTTACGAAGTTCACGGGGTTCACGAGATTTTACGGGGTTCACGTGATTTTACGGGGTTTACGTGGTTTTACGTGAGTTTGTGGGGTTTGCGCGATTTGCGGAGTTTGTGTGGTTTGCGGGGTTTGCGGTGTTTACGGTTGGTACGAGGTTTATGGTTGGTACAGGGTTTAAGTGGTATACGGGGGTTTACATGGTTAACGTGTGTTTGCGTGGGTTTTACAGGTTTACGTTTTACGGGGGTTTACGGATTACGGGGGTTTACGGATTTTACGGGGGGTCTTCGTGGTTACCGGGTTACGGGGTTTTCCGAGTTTTTACGACGTTTTCTGATTTTTACGAGGTTTACGAGGTTTTTAGGGTTTACGGGGTTTTCGATTTGTATGCGGTTTACGGGGTTTACGGTTTGTACGGGGTTTACCGAGTTTTCAGGGTTTACCAGATTTTCATGGGTTTACGCGAGTTTACGCAATTTACACGGTTTACGCAGTTTACACGGTTTACGCAATTTACGGGGTTTACGGGGTTTACGCGGTTTACGCGGTTTACGCGGTTTACGGTTTACGAAGTTTACGCAGTTTACCCTGAAAACCCCGAAAACCCCGAAATCCCCGTAAACCCTGTACAAATCGTAAACCCCGTAAAATAGAGTGGCCAATTTTGTAGCTTCCTTTTCTTGTTTAGATGATATAGAATGGCATAGGGGCATGTCCCTCCCACTAGATTTTTGTGCGATTCTCGACGAGGATCGAAACTTTTGTACATGATGTATCTTCTCTTACTGCTATAGTATTATAGGCTACGACCGAATTTCAAGGAAGTAAATCCCGTAAACCACGTAAACCCTGTAAACCCACGTAAACCACGTAAACCCCGAAATCCCCGTAAACCCCATAAACCCCGTACAAACCGTAAACCCCGTATAAACCATAAACCCCGTACAAACCATAAACCCCGTAAACCCCGAATAACCCCGGGAAACCGAGAACACCGGACCCCCGTAAATAAGGGTTCGAGGTTTATGGTTTACAGGATTTACGGTTTACGAGGTTCACGGGGTTCACGAGATTTTACGGGGTTCACGATATTTTACGGGGTTTACATGGTTTTACGGTTTACGAGGTTCACGGGGTTCACGAGATTTTATGGGGTTCACGAGATTTTATGGGGTTTACGTGATTTTACGGGGTTTACGTGGTTTTACGTGAGTTCGCGGAGTTTGCGCGGTTTGTGGAGTTTGCGCGGTTTGCAGGGTTTGCGCGGTTTGCGGGGTTTGCGGGGATTGCGGGGTTTGCGGTGTTTATGGTTGGTACGAGGTTTAAAGTTGGTACGGGGTTTACGTGGTATACGGGGGTTTACATGATTTACGTGTGTTTGCGTGGGTTTTACGGGTTTACGTATTACGGGGGTTTACGGATTACGGGGGTTTACGGATTTTACGGGGGTCTTCGGGGTTACGGGGTTTTCCGAGTTTTTACGATGTTTTATGATTTTTACGAGATTTATGAGGTTTTCAGGGTTTACGGTTTGTACGCGGTTCACGGGGTTTACGGTTTGTATGGGGTTTACCGAGTTTTCGGGGTCTACCGGATTTTCATGGGTTTACGCGAGTTTCGCGATTTACACGGTTTACTTGGTTTATACGGTTTACACAGTTTACGGGGTTTACGGGGTTTACGCGGTTTACGCGGTTTACGCGGTTTATGAAGTTTACGCAGTTTACCCTGAAAACCCCGAAATCCCCTTAAACCCTTTACAAATTGTAAACCCCGTAAACCGCGTAAATCCCGTAAATCCCGTAAACCCCGTAAAATAGAGCGGCCGATTTTGTAGCTTCCTTTTCTTGTTTAGATGATATAGAGTGGCGTAGGGGCATATCCCTCCCATTAGATTTTTGTGTGATTCTCGACGAGAATCGAAACTTTTGTACCTGATGTATCTTCTCTTACTTCTATAGTATTATAGTCTACGGCCGAATTTCAAGGAAGTAATCCCCGTAAACCGCATAAACCCCGTAAACCCACGGGGTTTACGGGGTTCTTCAGAGTTACGGGGTTATTCGGGGTTTACGGTGTTATTCGAGGTTATTCGGGATTATTCGGGATTTGTGAGGTATACTAGGTTTTTGGGGTTTACACGGTTTCGCGGTTTACGCGGTTTGCGGGGGTTGAGCGGTTTGCGGGGTTTGCGGGATTTGCGGTGTTCTGGCGGTTTGCGGGGTTTGCGGGGTTTGCGAGGTTTGCGGGGTTTGCGAGGTTTTCGGAGTTTGCAGGGTTTTCGGGGTTTACGGGGTTTATGGGGATTACGGGGTTTTAACGGATTTTCGAGGTTTGCGGGGTTTACACAGTTTGCGGGGTTTACGCGGTTTACGGGGTTTACGCGGTTTGCGGGGTTTACGCGGTTTGCGGGGTTTATGCGGTTTGCGGGGTTTACGCGGTTTAGGGGTTTAAGCGGTTTTTGGGGTTTTCGAGGTTTTTGGGGTTTGCGGGTTTGCGGGGTTTGCGGGGTTTGCGGTGTTTGCAGTGTTTGCGGGGTTTGCGAGGTTTGCGGGGTTTTTGGGGTTTGCGGGGTTTTTGGTGTTTGCGGGGTTTGCGGGGTTTACGCGATTTGCGGGGTTTACGCAGTTTGCTGGGTTTACGAGGTTTGCGGGGTTTACGCAGTTTGCGGGGTTTATGCGGTTTACGCAGTTTCCGGGTTTTTACGACGTTTTATGATTTTTACGAGATTTACGGGGTTATTCAGGGTTTGCGGGGTTTGCAGGGTTTGCGTGGTCTACGCGTTTTGCGGGGTCTACGCGGTTTGCGGTGTCTACGCGGTTTGCGGGGTCTACGCGGTTTCCTCCCTCTACGCGGTTTGCGGGGTCTTCGCGGTTTACCGTTTGTACAGAGTTTACGGTTGGTATGGAGTTTACGGTTTGTACGGGGGTTTACGTGGTTTACGTGGGTTTTACGGGTTTACGGGGGTTTACGTGGGTTTTACGGGTTTACGTGGGTTTTATGGGGGTTT
>KZ452131.1:0-19482 GCA_002786265.1 Apostasia shenzhenica | reverse complement strand
CTCTGGTTGACTTAGAGCTGGTCGAACGTTTGTTCGATCTAATTTCCTCATCGTCATCTTCACTTGTCATTTCTGCTACATGTTTGCCTTTTTTTTTTGGATGATAAGGATTTGAATGCCTGTGTTGTGCTGGATCCCAAAATATCTTATAATTTCAAATACAACGGGCACTTTGATCTTCGACATGATTTATACTTGGGGCTCACCTGTAATATATGATCATCTTACTAATATTTATGAAACTCGTACGATATAAATAATAAATAGAGCGTATAAATTAATACGGACCTCAATGAGCTCTTCCCACCACGAATCATCCATATGCACATAGCCTTCATCTTTATTGAATTTAACCCGTCATATTAGAGAGCTCGTAAAACTTCCTCCAGCTATTTTTAATACCGTTCCATGAAGCCTTTTAATTTCATTAAATTGTGTTGTTTGCCACCCAATGCATTATATCTAGCAATGACGCGAGGCTATTCATTAGTTACTGGCCCCCTTGAATTAGAGAGTCCATTCATTTTGGCCCCCCGCACTGTTAAGATAAATTTCTCCTTATCCAGTTCAGTGACTCCTTTACCAAATGACTGCACTGGTTCTGTTTATTCAACTTTAATCTTCTTGCTAACACTTTCCTTGTTCATTGACCACATGCCACCTTCCTCATCACTTTCAATCAAAATCGGATTCGTTGACTTACTTTTATCTGTCATACCTTTTCTTTTTAGAGTCTTGCAGGGTTTGATTTTGGTAGTGACAAATGTGGTAAATGACATTTTAATCTCTATTAATATTAATAAATAATATCATGTGATAGTTGAGTACTAGAATGAACCAGTAATGATATCTATAATAAAATAAAATAGAATGTGCTTTACACTTACGTTGAAAGTAATCGGTAATTAGTCTATTTCTTTTTTGGCGGAAGCTCTTCTTGATTGTACTAGACTCATAATCTGAAATTGTTGAGATAGTGGCCATCTTTCTAGACAATCATTATATATTTACAAGTTTATTGATTTACAAAAAAATTATGAATATGCTAATGGAAAAAATTGGAATGCAAAATTATTAAAATGTCTTCCGAGCTTAAATCCAAATGTCGAAGATTTTAGTAACGAATATTTTCACTAACGACAATTGCTATACGTAGTACTTCTTATGCATCACTAGTAGCAAAGAATTTAAACATATTTTTTATTTTTTTAATATAGAAGCGAATCTTAATTGTTATAAAGATCTGATTAAAAATATTTATCAAAAAAAATATTTATTTGTTGTGTAAAAACTTTTTTAAAGGAAAATATTTTCACCCTATTGAGATTATAGGCAAATAAATTATGTAGTACAAAAAACATTATAACAAAAACATGATCATTGGTAAAAAGAAAAATGCAAACTTGACTTCAACAAATAAACTTAGAGGATATTAAATTGTCAACAAATGCATGTGTTTTCAGATTGGGTGCCCCTTGTATTTGGTAAGCTTAGGTATATGCTTGAACATGGACCATAAATTCAAATAATTTTCTGCTCATGCCTATCGTGAGTAGATCCAAAAAACATAGGTCGATTCATGAGAAAAGTAAACAGTTTATTTAGGTATTGACCATTCAAAAAATAAATGTAATCTATCTAGATAAAGATATAGTTGCCCTCAACATTCAATATCCTGATTAGAAAAATAGAATCATCTAAGATTAGGTACTATCTTCAAGCTGAAACTTTTATATTTCTGCAAGACCAACTTAATGAAAGAATGGTGAAAAGTGACCTCATTCAATTGAAGGCTATCACTAGGCCACCAAAAAGAAATCTTTCAACTGATCTACAAATTATCATCGACTCTCTACTAACCTAATTAGTAAGAAAAGCAGTAATAAGAATAAACCGAGAACCAAAAAATTGATATCAGAAGAAAGCAACTACAACGGAAATAGAATTTAGGCCTCAGAACGTGATCACAAGATTTTGCTCTACACTCACCTATTCCTCCTACCCCCACTATGGACATTCCAGAGTCTATGTCACGCAAAAGAAAAAAAACTTAGTTCTACTAGTATAAGTAAAGATTTGAGCTTTATGGTTAAGGAATCACCCAAAAATCACAGATTTGACATATTGACATGGTAAAAATTAACCGAGCAAACAAAAGGCATCCAGGAAAACCCTTTTCTTTTAATGCTCATCATTGCCAAAAGAAAATCACAAACCGGTGAAAACAACATCCTTTTAACCGAATGCTCTTCAGCAAGAAACTTGAGTTATCAGTTATTAGTTTATACGCAATAATTTTGTGAGAAGCAATCTAGAATTAAACACAATTCGAGCATGCCTTGAGCATTAGACTGGTTGAAATTTAAACAAATTAACTAACCAAAAATTGGGCTACGGATATCAGTCGGACTACGGATATCATGAGTCAAAAATCATAAATGAAATTGTAATAGACTTCAAAGTTTCTAGATTTTTGAGCAACTTCAAAGAAGTGTTGTCTGCTCTTTTGCCTTTTTTTTAAAAAAAAAGCTCTTAAGGGCTTCATACCGTAGGAATAAGCAAAGCAAAGCGCAGGGCTAGGGCATCACCTTTGAATACTTACCTTGCCTAGTAAGATAGCCAAACTTCGTTGGATTTGTGCCATCAATGAAAGCGAACCGGAGGAAGAAGAGGAGAAAGGCCAAAATCCTCTCGAAACCTTAGCAAAGATCCATCGTATGTGCTGCGCGTTTGCTACTTTCTTCCGTAACAAGCTGTTGTAGCTGAGCTGACTGGACGTCACACTTTTGCCCTAGGCTTGACCAAATCCGAGAAATCGCATTGTTGCCGTAGATATCTCGTTGCCCTAGCGCACTGCTCTCCTTTGTCGTTTGATAACATCAAATAAAGTGGCAAAATTGCCTTTTATAGCCCTAAGCAAATATGACCTAAAATCAACTTTATTTCACATCCTACACATCTCTCAATATTAAAATAAATTTCATTCCCATCAACTCTATAAAATAAAATATTTTTTTCTTTATCTCTTTTTGGGATAGAGCGCAATGGAAATAAATGATTCATCTAGCCGACCCCATCTAGTGGGATTAAGGCTTGGTTGTTGTTTATCTCTTTTTGGGATGATACCAAACGTGGCCTTTGACCTCAAATTGATGCAAATCCTGTTGAAGCGTGGCTGCAATGTCATTAGGATTTGGAGTGTGTTCACCTTTTCTACATGTGCACAAGTCTCCAAGTAATCTATCCTATGAGTCCAAGTTGTTCTTTGGCAACAAACCTTCCTTTATACTTCTCTAAGGAACCATTGACTTTATACTTCAGTGTAGACCCATTTGCATCCTAGTGGTTTCACCTTCTGTGGCCTGTTAATAACCTCTCAAGTATGATTCTTCGCTAGTGCATTCCTTTCCTCTTTCATGGCTAATTCCTATCCTTCCATCTTGTACTATTTTGAGAATAGAGCTCATGGCAGCTTGGAAGATTTTGAGGCTTGGTGACAACCTATGGCATGACACTAGGCACGAGGAAGCTTTTTTGGCTTGGTGACAGCCTATGATACTACACAATGTGGAAGATCGGATGTTGGGCACAACTAAGGTTCCTTTCCTTTATGCCAATTGGAATTAGTAAACCATACCTCATTCTGAGCAGCGGTATTTTCATCAGAAAAAACTCCACCCAGAAAAACCAGGTGGAGGTTTTTCAGTACAAGATGTGTGATTAGATATGTAGACCTGCATTGGTTAAGGAATATGATATATCTATTCTCGTAACACCTTTTTCGTTAGTTCCAAATAAATACATTGTGTGGAGAAGGTAATTCTGCATCTATATATTTAAGCCAAAAAGAAGTATAAAAGTACATTAAGTTTTCTTCTCCTTGAGGATGTTCAAAAATCAAAGGAAAAGAGAATTCCCCTTACTCGATCAAAATCACGTAGTGTTGCTTTGTATGGAAGGTAGTTGGTGGCACTATTAGTATTCATGTTTATATGAGTAATGTGACAAAGATAGATACAATACGTCAATCAAGCTATTAGTAGTTCTGATTCCGTACTTCTAGTATTTTCAGCAGCTTGTGGTGTTCGAGCTTCAGTCGAGTTCCATCTTTAACTTCATTTGCACCGCTTATTGGGTTTTCAAGGAATCCCTCTTAAACCAAATGGAAGAGGATGATTTAGCAATTTTCAAGGCAGCTTGTAAACCTTTTTATTGTTGCATGTTGTTTAGTCATGGCTATCGAGTTGGTGAGTACTCTCTTATCCCTTGTATGTGCGACGCCACCCTCCTGGTCCTTGATAAAGAAACGAGCTTCTGCAATCTCATTGCTACGAAGAGAGCCATTGAAATTGGTCTTGATTCGTTTAAGTAAGGGGATCCAAGGATCAAGTGCTTGGACATATTGGATCCTAGTGGCTCTTAGATGAATTGAAATCAATTTCAATTTAGGTTGGAGAAAGTCAAGGCCACTTCCATGGTGGTGAGGTGGGATAGCCATGAACCTTAGCTTTTCTGGCCCTCTAACAATAGTAGATAATAGCCACCTCAAGAGCACGGTGCCTATCTTTCTTGTTCTTTTGTGTTGTAGGTTAAAGGTTGAAGATGAACTTGCAATGAAGATAATGGAAATAAAGAGTACTTCTTCTCCAACTCCCTTCTAATCTCCAACATGCTTTGAGTCAAGTTCTCTGCCACATCAGTAGTGGTTGTTGGCTATTAATCCTCAGCTATACAGCCAAAACATGGTAGGAACATCTCTACAATCTCTTCGAAGGAGTGCCCTCATCCTTGGTTGGGTAGCAATTTGCCAACACCAAGCTCCCCACAAACCACATTTGTCTCTTCAAATTGTCTGCAGTACAGAGTAGCTATAGGTGTTGTCTACTTCTCCATGTCAGCTCAAATTAAGATGTCGTGCTCCAAGTGAGGGCATCTCCTAATAGAAAGCGCTCTCCTAGCTAGATCCACCCAAAAAAGCATGCTAATCTGCCTGTCATTTAATGCAAGAAAAAAATGCAATGAAATGCGATTTTTTTAATCGGCAAATATTAATTAACAAATTATTTAAATTAAGTTTAAAATGTTTTCGAAACATTATTGTATGATACATGAGGTATTTAAATCTTTCATATTTAAATTATTTTAAAATTATTAATTAAATTAGTTCATTGATAAATTAGAATTTATCAAATTAGGTTAAGGCTTATCAAATTAAGTTCAAATGATTAGATTCGAGCTTTAGAAAATAGAAGACTAATCTCTCAAAATAAAGTGAATTAAATAATTAGAGTGAGCAAAAAATTTAATTAATTTAATTAATTAAAAATATTTGAAATGATAAATCCTTTACCAATTTGTATGCACTAAACTAAAGGCACTAGGGTTTTAAAGTAAAGGATTTGAGCATTGCATTGTAAGTTTCTCAATTAACAGGGACTAATGATAGCAGCCTGAGTGAAGCAGAGTAGGGCTCTGAGCTCTGGCACAACGGCAAATAAGGCTTGATGAGATAGCCAAGACTTGGAGTTGTGCAGTTTGGGTGGAATGGTGCTGACATGACCGAGGCTAAACTAGTGCTCAAGAGTTAGAAGTGAAGGCAAAGGCCAACGTGATAGGACTAGCATAAGCTGGCGGTGGGGTCAATGAAGCGGTGGACGAAGCTTTGCGAGAGCAGATGAGCAAAAGGCCGTTGTTGAGCCTAGCAAAGGAATTTATGTGCGGGTCGCTATGCTTGCGCACAACTGCTCGCTCGCAGGTCACTTGGCCCGCACTGGTCTGCGCACTATCGCTCGCGCATGGTTTGTTGGGTCCATGAGTATGCTCTATTGCTGTTGCAATCTATTTGGGAAATCTATTGTGGACGATGTTGTAGAGGCGTGGCAATTGTTTGGAAGGTTTAAGATGGTAACGAAGGAGATGATAGGGTTGGGTTTAGAGAGAAAAAAAGTTCTTTTTTGTTATTTGAATAATTAGGCTAATTTAGGGATTATTACCTTTAGTTAACCTATACCCTTTCTTTCACTAGGATTTAATAACTCAAAGCATTCAATTGAATTTCATTCGTCAACTCTAATTCTATTACAATGCTAGGCGACCTCTTTATATTGAGATCTGATGATAATAATAATTTTTGAAAATAAAGTACCAAATAAGCCTATAGTAAATATAAATTAATCTTATTATAATAAAAATAAAATCGGCTCCAAAAGTGGCATATCTCCAATTCTTTGTTTGCAACTCAATCTCCCATCAATCAACATCGCCTTAATATGAAATCATCAATGAAATTCAATGTACACAAAATCTATGATAACCTTCCATTAATCAAGTGTGATCTCATCTCTGTTGTCAGATTCATTACTTGTCAAATGTGGACTTAATGTTGATTTATGTGCCCATTATAATCTTTCCTATTATCAACCATCAACTCCTCCATCGTTCTTAGATGCTCCTCCACTTACATGTTGATGAAAGTAGGCCACAAAAACATGGTGTTATAGCGAGCCAAGGGTCATCTTAGAGGAAACCGAAGGTCCATTCTTTTTTGATCATCACCCATCAACTCTTTAGTTAGTTTTTTTTTTTTTTTTGAAGAATACTCTTTTGTGAGTTGGTAGATTGAAAAATAATTGCTGGATTGTTCAAACTCGATCCAATCTGGTTCATGAAAAGAGATATCTCAAACTCCATTACCTTTCTTTTATGTGCCATTATGTTGGTGAGATTGGCTTGAGTTTGTTGTTGTCCCTCGAAGCCACCATTACAAGCCAGCACTTGTGCTTTACGATGCAGCTTAAAACAACTACCTTAGTATGTCCACCATTACAAGCCAGCACTTGTTCTTTACGATGCAGCTTAAAATAATTACCTTAGTATGTCCACCCTGACAAGCCAGCACTTTTGCTTTACCATGCAGCTTAAAAAAATTACTTTAGTATGTTTTGTTTTTTTTCTCTAGTTACACAACAAATTGTCATGCTTGAAGGTTTTGGCGAGTCGGCCTATATGCTGTAAGTCAATCCATTTCTGCTATCTACGGCTACCATCTCCTACCTTGGGGGCTAGGACTTGAGCATAACTGAACAATCAATGAGGGTAATCGCTTCTTTCCCGCCATCTGAACTTGAATTTGATCAAATGCGACATTCAAGCTGGTTAAAAAATTAAATATCTGATCCCGCTTCGTTAGTTGTTGAAGAAACTTAGTGTCTTTGCTGTTCTGCATTGATAACTGTCGATGTCCAATTCATCAAGTCTCCATTTAGTTGTAGAGGAAAATTAGATTCCTTGCTACTCTGTATTCAATGTCTACGTAACTGTCAATGTCACCTATTCATCAAATTAAAGGAATCTGCCATCGAGTGGGGAGAGCATACCATTCAGATTTCTAATCTTTCAAGGATTACTTAACTGTGCCTTGGGTAATTTGTTTCACCTAATCAGTAGGAGGCGTGTGCTATTTGTAGGCCACCGCCTGAAGAGTTCAACAAAGGATCAAGTAATGATGCAGGACATGCAGAACAAGAACTTCCAGCTGTTGAAGACTAACATAGTGCAAAATGAAAGAAACTTTAACAAGGCAATTGACTCTGAAGAACCAGAGAAGAGTAGGTAATGAAGGCCTAGTACACCTCAAGGAATCAAACTTTAAAATGAGAACCTAGGAAGCATTGGCATGATACAGGAATATGGGGATATGGCACAACAGGACATGCCAACATTACAATTTCTTAAATTACAAGACAGATACGTCAAGACACAAATAATATAATATATTTCTAATTGATTATATAATTTTATTATATTTTTGGCTTAGTATTATAGTCTTAAACACTCAGAAAGCACAAAGTCAATACGGGGATATCAGAATACTGCACAACACAATACGTTGAGATGCACAGAAATGTCCACGCTTCCTTGAGGAGAACGGTAAGGCTTAACCAGACGAGGCTAGTGATTAAGATCAGCATCAAAAGTTTGCAGTGATGAAGGCCAATGCAAAAATATGGATAGTGGTCCTTAAGTCTTTTAGCTTTGATGCCATGAACAACTACAACTAGGCTTTTATCCTACTAGGTGTGGTCAATCCTTTGTTTTCATTGCTCTCAAATAACAACTCCTTATTTAATTTCAAGTATGTAAAATCATTCTTTATAATTTTTTGCTATGTCTTTTTGGGCTAATAACTCAACTTTTCTTATTGAAGCTTCTCGTCCTATGATTTATATGTTCAAGCCATTATTCTAACTTTTTCACAAATTTATTTATTTGTTATCTCATCTTTTCGTATATATCCACTTATCTATCTTAGCATCTATTATCTTTGCGATATTTTATTTGTATATTTCTGCTTTGTAGGCTAGTATTTAGTATTATATAATACTGTTGGTCTCACTATCATCTTATGAAATTTACTTTTGATGTCGTAAAGAACTATATATTTTATTCTTCCTTTTTTTGATACAATATTGCTCTCTTAAATATACGTATACATGTACATATATATATACATACATATATGTATATGAATATATATTTATATATATATATAATATAATATAGGGCAAATTTCACTCAGGTCCCTGAGTTTAAGGGTTATTATCACACAGGTCCATGTTTTTAAAATATCATCAGGGTCCCTAGGTTTTAAAAAATTATCATCTGGGTCCTTTTATTTTTTTATTATTAAAAAATATACAAAATTACCATTATACACTTACCCTTTCTCTCCACCAGATCCGGCAACCGCACCGCCGCGAGCCGCCTCCGGCGGCTTCGCACCGCCGCACGACACCGCCGGCGGCCTTGTGCGGCAGCACGACACCGCCGACGACCACGCTGCGCCGCTCGGGAGCGCCGTGCGGCTGCACGAAGCAACCGGTAGCCCGTGGCCGCCTGGCCGCGCAAGGCCGCTGCGTCGCGCGCAAATCAGTAAGTGAACATGTAGATAAAACCATGACATGGACCCATGAAGAAAGTCGCTGCGCGGCCGCCGGTTGCGTCGTGCGGCCGCGTGGAGCTCCCGAGAGGCGCAGCGTGGCCGCCGGCGGCGGCGCGTGACGGCGCAACTGCCGGATCTGGTGGAGAGAGGGAGAGTAAGGGTATAATGGTAATTTTGTATATTTTTTAGTAATAAAAAAATATAAAAAGGACCCAGATGATAGATTTTAAAAACGTGGACCTGTGTGATAATAACCCTTAAACTTAGGGACCTGGGTGAAATTTGCCCTATAATATATTAAAGAGGGAGTTCATGCTGGAGAAAACTTGTCCTGTTGTGATTGCCATGTGCCTTTGCATTTTTCATTCCATTCCATTGTCTCTTTACATTCCAACTGTTGTCTTGATGTGATTGCCAGATGTCTTTCCATTTTCATTCCAGGTGCCTCTTCCCATTTCATTGTAATTTAGTTTCCAATTTCAAATAATCTTCATTATAGGTCCAAATTCTTTATAATAAAATAGTCATTTAGTTATTTTATTTTTCTTCAAAAAATGCAATTTTGTTCTCTAATTTCTCGTAATTTTTGTCATAGGTCAAAATTTTTTATATTGAAAATTCTCATTTGGGCCTTTGATTTTTTATAGAATTTGCAAGTTAGTTTTCTGATTTCTCTAGTCTTCATTTTAGGTCCAAATTCTTCATAATGAAAATTCTAATTTGATCCTTCCATTTCTTACAGATATTGTAATGTGGTCCTAAATTGCAATTTAGATATTAAAAGCAAGTGTTTTGGGAGAAAATGTTTTTTTTATTTTGCAAAATTTGCAATTTAGTCTTACAATTTATGCTAATCTTCATCTTAGGTCTGTCATTTTGTTGAAATTGCAATTTTGTCTTTCAATTTCTCCTAATCTTCATTCTAGGCCCAACTCAACCTTTTTATCCAATTTCTAAGTCTACAATACCCTTGTACACTAATCAATACCATAGGTTAACCATGTCATCCATAGCATGACACCAAGTATGCTCCTTGAATGGCATATAGCTATGCTGGTTAGAGGCTATCCGCTATGCAAATATGATTAGGATTAGTTAATTAGCTTATTATCGGTTACTTTCTTTAACTGTAATTTCACACTTTACGTACTGAAATAACCAATTAAATTATCAATTTAACACATTAGCATCTATTTCAACTATAAGAAAAACATATTAGTATCTATTTATAATAGAAATTTTAATTTAATCTCTCGATTTTCGTTATTTTTGGTTTTAAATTCTAAAAAATTATAATTTACTTAATTTTTTAATCTTAATTTTAGGTCCCAATTCTTTATAAAAAAATTATAATCTGGTCCTTAATATTTCTTGAACTCCATCTTAAGTCCTAAAAATTTATAAATTAGTTTTCTAATTTCTCCTAGTCTTAATTAAATAAAATAAAAATTAATATATTCTTCATTTTTCTTAGACCAGAACTTGCATTATAAGAAATTATAATTTTGTTCCTTAATTTCTCTTTGGGCTTGTTTAGCCCTAGGACCATTTCAATCTTACTAAAAATCAAAATGGTACTTGATTAAATAATAAAAAATAAATTTTTATTACATTCTATATAAACTCCAATATAAAAAATTTTATTTATTTTACATACTCAGTTTTTTTCAATAAAACTATCAACTTCATTTCACATCCTTAGCCCTTGTTTGGCAAATGCCCAAAATTGAGCAAAAAAATATAATAATAATATTTTTAATTTATTATAAATTTAATAACTTTATTTCACATCCAACACAAATTCCAACCTTAAAAATCAACTTTATTTCACATCCAACACAAATTCCAACTTTAAAATAAATTTTATTTCACATCCTACACACCTCCCAATATTAAAATAAATTTCTTTCCCATCAACTCTATAAAATAAAATATTTTCTTCTTCCTTACCCAAATTTATCCTCCATCCAAACAAGCCCTTAACGAATGAAATATTTTAGTCTCGGATGTGAAATAAGGTTGATTGTTTTATTAAAAATGATTGAGTATGTAAAATTAAATAAAGTTTTTTTATATTGAAATTTGTGTAAGATGTAATAAAAATTTATTTTTTTATTAGTATTATTTTTATTATTATTTTTAATTTAATATCATTTTAGTTTTGGGCAGGACCATTTATGCCAAACTGGCCCTAAGTCTTATTTAGATCTTAATACCCCACAATAATTTAGCACATTAACATAAATTTATAATAGAAATCATAATTTAATTCCCAATTTTTCTTATTCTTGGTTTTAGGTTCTTTTTTTTTATTGTATTGATTTTAGGTTCTAAAAATTATAATTTAGTTCTCTGATTTTTCCTAAACTTAAGGTCCCACTTTTTTACAGAAAAATTTATAAGTTGGTCCCTCAGTTCTATTAGACTTCCATCTTAAGTATAAGAAATTATAACTTTGTCTCCTAATTTTTCTTAAAGTTAATTTTAGTTCCTAATTCCATCAAGTGTAAATTATAATATGGTCTCCTTTTTTATTTTAGAGAAGGGCTTGCCTCCCAAGAAATGATAATTTTGTTCCCCATTTTTTCTTAGTTAGTCTTAGATCTAATACCTTGCAATAAAAATTATAATTTAGTTCTTTAATTCACTCTAGACATCTTGTCGTAATACTATGTAGCAAAATTTATAACTTGGTCACCTATTTCTGTTTGTTTTTCATATAATCTTAGGTCCTTACAATAAAGATTATAGTTTAGTCTCTGATTTTTCTTAGTCTCAGTCTCAAGCTTTAAGAAATTATAATTTATGGGCAAACAAAAAAAAAAATTCATTCTGCAAAATTTGCAATTTAGTCGTTTGATTTATAATCAACGCCATAGCTAGCCATGCCACCCATGGCATAACACCTAGCATGCTCATTTGAATGGCACATACCTGTGCTTGTTAAAGGCTCCTCAAATAGGATTTGGATTAGTTAATTAGCTTATTATAAGTTATGCTAACTTAGGCCTGACCCTTAGGTAGCCCTCATTAACTTATAATTAAGCTTCTATTTTCTAATTAGCTTTCTTTAACTGTAATTTCACACTTTACTTACCCAAATGGCCCTATAAATTATCAATTTAACACATTAGCATATATTTACAATATTGTTTACATAATAATTTTCAAATGAACCTGGATAAAAACTAATAACATCACTCAAATATTTGATATATCTAAGGATTACTCAAGTTAAAACTCAAATTATTGTCAAACATAGAGTCGATGCAACTAAAGAGATGCTAGATCAAATGAATTTGGTCCTCGATTTTCTTTAATCTTTCTATTACATACTAACAAATTATAATTTGGTTTTCTAATTTCTCTAAATTTTCGTTTTAGTTCATAATTCTTTATAGTGCAAAATTTCTCTTGTATTTCAGGTCCTAATTTCTTAGAATAAAAATTATGATTGAATCTCCTAATTTTTCTTATTTTTAGTTTTAGGTTCTCTGAAATTATAATTTAATTTTTCAAATTTTTTAATGTTTATTTCAGACCATAATTCTTTACAAGAAAATTTATAATTTGGTTTTCTACTTTCTCTTAAACTCCATCTTAAGTCATAAGAAATTATAATATACTTCTCCAATTTCATTTCATTTAATTTGGTCCTAATTTTCCTTGAACTTGGTCTTAAGTCTTAAGAAATTGTAATTTGGTCTAATCTTTTTTAATCTTGATCTTAGGTCTTACAAAATCATAATTTAGTCTTTTAACTTTTACAGAGGTAAAACTCCTGTCCTTTTATAAAACTATTATTATTTAGTCATAATTAAACATACTATTAAAAAAATTATAATTACTATTGCTCATAATACTTATATATCATCTGCCTGTCTTTTCTGAATGTCCTCATGATGCTCATCAACATACCGTGGCGATTGTCAAAGCTACTATTGAGTTGCAAGTTGTCCAATAGAACTACCCAAAATTAAATAAAAAATGCCAAAATTTTATTTTATTAAAAATTCAAGTTTTCATAAATTATTTGTATTCTTTTATATACTATTACATCTTATAATACTTTGTGTCATATAATTTATTAATGCAACTTTCGAAAAGCATGTGCAACCCACATGCTTTCTCACTAGTATTATTAGAAGTGGTACCACGAATTGAATATGTGAACTTCCTATTATAGCTCCCATGATATCACTTTATATTCAAAATGGTACTTGGTTAATTTTGTGATTTTTCAAATTTAGCATCCTCATATGAGTTATTTACATAAATTCCTCAGAATTAAGGCTGAATTTTGGCAATGGTTTGGATACTATCAACAAATGTCCAATATGCAATTATTCTAAGATAAATTAGTAAACAAATATTTTTCTTTCTAAGACAAAATAATGTTTAGTATCATTTTTTTTTTAACTTGTAATTTTTAATTTGACTGTGTAAAGTATATGTCAAATTTATGCTTATAAATATATGTCAAACAAATTTAAATTGTAGGTGATCTATTTGATAAATCAAAATAGTAAAAAACTAAACTATCTAAATATGTAATAACTACTGTAATATCTATAAATAAATATTATACACTAATAATATTTTAACCACAATAATAATTTTCTTTTTAGGTTACTACATGTGTCTAATATTAAAAATTGTATATTATATTAAAAATCATGCAATGAGGCAAATGTTTTAACTTTCGAAACTATCTTATCCTAATTTTGACAAGTGGCATCATCCTTAATACAAGTAATATTTTGTTGGAGCTAACTTTTATGGCTTCTATACTACTGTTATCCTAAATTTGAAACGCAAACTACCATTATCCTAATTTGATAAGCCGTATCATCAAATATTCACATAATATTTTTATAGTGTTGGAATTTTTACTTTTCAAAACCTCTATATATTCTAATTTTGACAAGTGTCATAATTAAATAATAATTTATTGCTATTATCATGGGCTTTTTAAACTTTTAGGGCCTGTTTATTTGGCCAGGTTAAAATTTACTAATTTTAATTATAAACAGTCATATCATATTACACATAAAATTTAATATTAAAAATTAACTATATTTCACATCATACACATAATTCAAAATAAAAATTAATTTTATTTTACATCTTACAAATATACTATAATAACAACTAATTTATATCTCATCCCTTATATATCCTAACATAATAACTAATTTTATTTCATATCATTTACGATTTTCAATAAAAAATTATTTTCATTCAAGTTTAATTTTAATTTTGTTAAAATAAACCTTTACAAATAAACAGGCCCTCAAAAATAATCTCATGCTAAATTTGAAAAGTAGTGTACACAAAGCAGATTCGTAATTGTTTTTCATCTGACTTTATATATAGACTATCGTTGATTCCTTTTAATGGGCTAGTCAAATCGCTTAATTTGCAATGCACAGGGATAATACTAGTATATAATATAAGTAAATATATAATGCTAATGGATCGAAAGCATAGATAGTGATTATTTTTTTAAGAAAAAATCACAAATAATGACAAATCAAGATGGATGCTAATTTGCTTATACAAAGATAAAGGGATAATCTAAACAAACTTAGTATACAGGTGGATGATTCTAGCTAGAAAATTATACAATTGGAAGGGTCTTGTTGCATTATTCAATCATCCAAACTTTCAGGGATCTGAAAAATTCTTTCATCATATACTTTAGGGATCTCTTTTATAATAGTTGTTGTACCAACTGTTTTTGACAGTGGTGTTTCATTCTTTTTGTTGGGTATTCAAGACATTGAAAATACTGATCAAATTACTTTTATGCTTTGAAAAATGCACCAGATTGGTGGTGGAAGTATGAGGATTCATAAGCGCAAGGTTCAAGAGAAAGTTTTTGAGACTATTGGCATTTCTCCTAAGCAGGTGCATATTGACCTCTACAAAGGTCTAAAACGGATCTGTTGAATGATTGCTTACATTGTTAACTCATTCTAGTGCTCTTTAGTAGATTTTCAATGTATACTAGTTTTCTCTAATAGATTTACATGATCTTCTATGTGCTAATTCTTTTCTGAAGTTGCATTGGCTTATAAAAATCTATCCATTATTGTATTGCTTTGAAGATGAGAGGAAATGCTCTATGAATGCTCTAATTTGTCTTCGAAAATCTCTACTATTTTACGTGTCCATTATCCATGCACATGCATGAAAATATTTCTTGATTCCTTTGTAAAATATTTGATGCATTGTTACTTCATGTATAAAATGTAGGTGAGATGGCCATCTAGAGGAGGTGAATAGGCGATTATATGAAATGAAATTATTCACATCAACCAAAACAAATAAGTAGTAACAAGAGATAATAAGTGATAGCATGTAAATAAAAGACACTAGATGTACATGGTTCATCTAGCCTATGCCTACATCAATGGCCTAAAGGCAACAGATAAGAATCTCACTATGAAATGACTTTTTTTCACAAAGCTAGGCAGAAAATTCTTTTACAATTTTTCACCCTTTCTCCAGTAAGTTTCATTTACTTAGTTCTCTCAAAGGAAGCTGGCTCGCCTAGACTCACACGATCACCTAGACTCACACGGTTACCAAGAGCCACTCTCAAAGCTAGGTTCACTCTCTAAATCATTCTTCATTTGAAGGAGAGCTTACAAAGAGCACACTTATTCCTCACTAAGTAGAACATAAGATCTTACTCTTTCCTTCCCAAAAAGAAATTAAGAGATCGAAAAAAAAGAATCAATTATAAAGTATCACAAATGTCACCTAGATCAACCAATGAAAGTGGTATGCATGATGGGAGTTCCGCTTTTTAAAGCTTGAGCAGAAGAGTAGGTGATCTTACACAGCTCTTTTAACCAAAAACAATTGATTACTAGAAGATATTTTAATTTTGCACAACTTTGATGTAAATTCAATCTGAAGTCATCCTGCACTCTAAGGAGCGTTCTCTATAAATAGAGGATTCAGACATTTAGCAAAGATGGAAAATTGATCCCCAATTAGAAAGAAAAATGACCAGTTGAAATATCAAACAAATATCACTTTTAAATTAATTTTGCTATCTATCCTTGATTAAAACTTATCAAATTATATACAGTTCAAAAGGTCTTGAAATCTATTTTTTAACACAAAGGATTTATCAATTTGAGGTCTTTAAAGAATGTTATGGCTAAAATACTTAAAACTATCAGAAATAAAATATGAAAAGGAAAGCTGAACGATCACTGTGGTTGACCAAGCCCATTGGTCGATCACGAAAAACAGCCCTTCCACTATTCGTTTGATCTAAAACACTCCAAATTGGTCCGAACTCGAACCCAATTCACTTCTAATTGTGTCCAATGTGCTCAAGATTCTTTCCATCATACTTTCACATATTCATTGGTTTACATATTTTCTACCCAAAATAAAATCTCATCTTGATCATCGTATTCTTCAGCTCTTTCTTGATCCAATTCATATTGACTCGCTTTGCTTGGGTATATTCTAGCATTTTATCTTTTCTTTTCGTCATGTATTCCATTTTATAAATATTTTATGAGTTAACATGAAAACAATTTTGATGAATTTTTAATATCAAACTCAAATGCGTTTGCCAAACATCAAAACCCACACACACAAACGAGGAACTAACATAAAGTAACTTTATTTGCTAGAGATGTTAAAAAGGAAAACTTGATAAGGCTTGCCAATCAGAGCTATATACTTGGAGGTGGGGACTGGAACTTATGGTGCCACATTTATGGCATCTTTAATGACAAATCCGTTGATTGTGTAAGAGCAAGAATGAAATTTGAATGACTGTCGTAGATGAAGTTGTCAATTTTCCTTTGCAAAATTGAATGCTATTGGTTGATGCATAAGAACATTGCTTCGAACTGTGTTTAGTACTAATTAGTATGTAAGTTTGCATGCATTCCTACGTCATAGATACTACTGATGAGGCTTACTCTAGAAACTTGAGGCGGGGATAGGAAATTATGGGACCATGTCTATACCATCTATAATGACATCCCTTGGTTATGTAAAAGCAAAAACAAAATTTGAATGAGCACTGATGATGAATTTGATGAATTTTCTTTGCAAAATTGATTGTTATTGGTTGATTCATAGGAACATTGCTTCGAACTACCTTTTAATACCAATAGTTTATTAGTCTGCATGCCTGAGCATTTCCTATATCATAGATATTTACTAATGTATAAAGTTATGTATGAACATTTCTAATTTGTAAACATATGTGCATGATCATGACCATAAATATTGTTCTACATCATGGAAAACATTATATAAACAAATCTGATCTCTTTTATGAAAGGTCTAACCATAGCACTACCATGACTATGGAGTTGATGTAGTAGGAGCATACTCATTAAATATTACTTGATTAAATTAAGTTAACACCAAAATGTCATTAATCATCTTGTTAGTATTTATGATAACTAGTGTCATTACTTTTAGTTGTAGTCTGATGGGCGGTCTTAAAATATCATTATTTAATATTAATATATATGCATATTACGTATATGTATAGTTGTATATATGCATGTATATATATGTATGCATGGAGTGCTTGCGCGTAATTAATGCGTAAGCATATATGTGAGCATTTTGTAAAACTGCTTGACATATGGAAGTAATGTGAACCATGACTTGCCACTTGACAATTGCTCATACCAATGTAATTCAATCTACCTGCTTACTAATATTTTGTTAATGTACTTGTATGTGCATGTTGTTCTGCATTTTTTAATTCTGTGCACATCTTTGTTTGCATTTTATGTATGCATGTGTACATTCATTTAATAATATATTAAAAGTGCAAGTATGTAATTTAACAAGGCCAAATTATTAAGAGATTTGATTCCATTCTTATCAGTTTCTATGGTTGATGTGTGAATGTTGTATTTTAAATCTCTTATAGTGATATGCTATGAAATGTACAGGCTGAAGAAAAGTTTGGGTACTTCTTGCAGACACTTGACCAAGGAGCACCTCCGCATGGTATGTAATTCTTGTATGAGAATTTGGTCTGAGAGCTTCGGGTACTACTGTTGTAAGAAAATTGAAAAAATCTAGGTCCTTTAGTATACAAATTGAAGCATTGGGCTCTAAAAATTCAGGTGAATTTGAAACCATAGGAGTAAGCATCATCATCATGATCATCTGTAGCATTATTCCAATTATGTGGGTTCTACTTTATGAATATTTGTTGGTTGATCATTCATTTTAAATGTTGCATGTTGCGTTAAGGCATGCTCATGTAAATCATTTGGTAAAACCTCTGATTAAGTTATCTTTCTTTTTGTTTATTATTTTCCTTTCGACAGTAGTTGTCTCCACAACCTAGTGGTGCATTTTCTAGTCTTTATTTTACATTCTCAAATCACCTCAATCCACTTTCTTTATTTCTGTATTCAATACATGTTGCTCGCACTCTCCTTGATATAGATACTTTTGATACCCTATCATTTCAACCATTGTCGCATGTACCGTTTCAACATTTTGACTTGTTTCACTTTTAATTCTTGATTATTTAGTCCATGCAGTTATTCGTGTTTTGTTACTATTTTATGAGATATTCACTTAAGGTTCTTTGTTAATCCCACCCACCTTAATTCATATTAGCGAAATTCTAAAATGTATCTTAATAATTATGCAAAATAGAATTAAGTTATCTAGAACTATCACACCTAGCTAAATCGTGTCCATCTATGGTTAGTATTAGTAGTTAACAAATCTATTGTCATTAAAATTGGAAATGATAATGAATATTCTTTTTTACTTGGTCTGTGACTTACTCTTCCGTTGCTCTTCTTCTCTTTTATATTAAAGTTTATCTAAATTCAAGTAACATAGCATGTTAACATTATGGTATCAACAAAATCCATTTAAACTAAAACTTCTTGGTAATTTCACTACTACTTGTATTACTAATTGTTCCATTCTTTGCATCTTCCATATATAAATATACTTTTAACATCTCTTTTTAACTTTCACCAAATCACTTATTATTTGTATTCAGATGATTTTTTTCCAAGAGCAATGGAAATAGCTTGAAGACTTCCTTTTGTTCTTTTACTTCTTTCAATACTTTTCTTACCAAATAATTATCCCCATTGTTGATCCAAGTATATAATTCAAATTAACCTTTTGACCTTGTAGAGATTACCTCAGTTTTTTTCCCCAAGTTATGTCCATTACTGTTCCAAGTATATTCAAATTATTTTTATTATTGTTCTTTTTATTTGTAGGATTGCCTTTATTTTTGTTCTACTTCATACTTATACTTTTTTCCAATTATCAGTACACTTTTTTTTTCCAATAATCAGTACTCTTTTAAGCATTTATTTTGTTTTTAAATATTGTTATCAAAATACTTCCATTCTAATCATTTTGTGTCCTCTCCCCTGTTTGGTTTATGTTCAAGTTAGGCCATTTTTTCAATATTTTTATAAAAATATATAAATCGTTTTTTTAGATATATATATATATATATGAGAAATAAAGTTAGTTAATTGTGAGAATATTAAATA